>CM042148.1:5698237-5738237 GCA_023376005.1 Doryteuthis pealeii
AAATTCAACTATAAAATTAAATATAACTGAGTAAAAACTCACGACTATAAGTTTCACGTGGACGATTTTCGCCTGAGCTTTGTATCCTCACGTCTTAAGTTTGATGAATTCAGTTGTTCTTGTCAAAAATGTAGTGTGCACTGATGATGTATCAACTAAGGTCTACACATCTTCTTTAGATTCAGACATTTTTTTAGTATCTAAGTTTCCGTGTTAAATTGAGAAACATGTATAAATAAAGACATGAATGATTCAGATGACTGAAAGGAGCGAAAGGTTTGAATCTAAGCGTTTAACAGTATTGAGGATAGTGTATTTAAAGAAAACGAAAGAGATGTGCTCCGAAATTTAGCTCAGTCGATAGAGTGTTCGGCTGGGGACCCCAAGGTTCTTGGTTCGATACCGACCCTCGCCAAACTCAGCGTATAAGTAAAACAGGGATCTGTGTGGTAAAGTGAGGAGCTGATGGTAAGTGTGCCTCAGATACTAAAAATAATCTCCTTGGTCTATCGCTAGTGAAAATGGGATAGCTGATACAGATTTAGGCCACCCCGACGACTTTATATATATATATATATATATATATATACATAGTCATCCACAGACACAGTGTTTCGGCGTTTACGTCTCTTAAGTATGGCTCGATTAAAAGCTACTTCTAGCCGGGAGCAAAACCCGACTGACTTTTTGTCAGTCGTTCCTTACCGTCTTGGCCCCTCGGCAACTGTCATACTTCCGTAGATATATGTTTACATTCACCAGAGAACTCAAGTCTGTAAATAACAGATGTGTAATGCCTTACGATAAACGGTGTAAGTTCAATTAACGCCTCCTCTAGAGAGCTCTACTGGGTATTGGGAGCATATGTTAGTCATCCACAGACACAGTGTTTCGACGTTTACGTCTCATCAGTGTGACTCGACTTAGCAGCTACTTCTATCCGGGAGCGAAACCTGACTGACTTTTCGTTAGTATATATATATATATATATATATATATATATATATATATATATATATATATATATATATATATATTAGATGACAAGTTGGTAGCTTTCACTGAAGTCGAAGTGACAACACGTCTCATCAACTCAGAGTTCGTCTGTCTGTTCTAGCTGACGTTAGCTTAAACGGTTTCACACCTCCTCCCTCGGGTCTTAAATTTCCAAAGTTTCTCTTCTTATATGTATATAAGGTCCCCAAGTGTTTGGAATGGAGACTGGAGGAATTGGTAATCAGAGGAAGAATCGCGACAATCCAGACAACGCCACCAACAACAACAACCGCAATAATAATAATAATAATAATAATAATAATAATAATAATAATAATAATAGAAGAAGAAGAAGAAGAAGAAGAAGAAGAAGAAGAAGAAGAAGAATCTGTTCTTGAGAATGAAACGCATAAAATTCTCTGTGACTTCGAGATAAAAACGGATCACCCTATTCCAGCCAGACCTAGTGTTGATTAACAAAAAAAAACGAGAACTTGTCAACTGGTAGACTTTGCGTTCCCAGCAGATCACAGGGTGAAGCTGAAGGAAAATGAAATGATGGATAAATACCTGGACCTTGCCAGAGAATTGAAAAGGCTGTGGAACATGAGAGTGAAAGTGACACAAATTGTAGTTGGTGCACTTGGAACGGTCCCAATAAACTTGGAAAAAAGACTGGAGTATCTAGAAATCAGAGGAAGAATTGAGACCATCGAGACTACTGCACTGCTGCAATCGGCTAGAATACTCAGATGAGTCGTGGAGACCCGAGGAGACTTCACTCCAGTGAAATACCATCAGTTAACGCTGATGTGAAAATCTCAAAAGGAGTGAAAATATGAAGTCATCGTCTTTAAATGCATACATGAAATACTACGCTCGAGAGGTCTGTAAAAAACGAAAATGCTTTTGATACAATCTAATGATATATCTCTCTGTTCATATATGCTGTAAATATAATGTCTATAATTTCTAAAGCGATTCTTAAATGACATTAAAGCCGTCATTTCAGTGTTAGTCTTTCTTAAATGCGTATTAAAAACTTTTTGACAAGTGTCAGCGATAGATATCAGGAGCGATGCCTAAGTTGTCGGTGCGAGAGTTTCCACGCCATAAATAGCCAAGTTAAATTATTTTGTGCAGTCAACCAGAGAAAAAAACTGTATAGGGAGGGGTCAGGGACAAGGAGGCTTACTGGGGTTATTACGGCGATCAAATGAGCAGTCATTTACACACGAGATAGGAGATGACGGGGTGGGAGAGAAAATGAAGTAATTGATAAGAAGGAGAAGGGGGCTTCTGTACGCGCATTAAGGCAATACACTTGCTTCTGCCTGTCTATATTTCACGAGCAGAATATCAGGTTGGCTTTCCCCAAGTAAATCAAACTGACGTGAACTCGCAAACATCCTCACTTCAGCAGTTAAAATTAATGTCAACATCACATTATTGTGGCCACCAATCAGTGTGAAGTGTTCAATTTCCAGGATGATCGCGGTTTCTTGCCATGTTTTTTATTTAATATTCAAATCTTCAAAAAAAATCTTTTCTTTCCATCATTATTCTGAGGCACCCTTTTCTTAACTTTTCTTTCATCTGTTTGATGGTGTCCGCTTCCAATATTCCCAAGTACGTGTAATTCTCTTTCTAGTCTTATTTTTTCCTTATGGGTAAACTTTTGGGCATACTGGATTCTTTAGGCTTCTTTAACTAGAAAGCAGCCCTGAATCCAAACCAGCTGTACGGCGCTTAAAGATGTGCCTCTTTTCGCATCTTACCCTCAGTGGAGGGGTTAGGTAGCATATGTGTGTGTGTAATGAGACATAATACACACACACATACACACACACACACACACACACACACACACACATATATATATATATATATATATGTATATATATGCATATATATATGCGCAAACTAATGTATATATGTATAATTATGTGTGCGTGTGTAAACTTTGAAACTGTCCTTATTGAGAATAGACTAGGCGTGGGACCAATGTATGTTCGCAGCAGGAAGTGAGTAGCAACCGTCGTGAGTCAGCATGCCAGGTGGTGTTACACTATGAACACTCCGACTTGTTTTACACGTGTTCCTGTGACCAGGTTCACATGCTCGTTTGCAATTAAAAAATGAGCCTGCAAACTTGAACGGAGGGCAAGCATCAAATTCTGTCTTAAACTCACCAAATCGACAGAAATATTAAAGTAGGTATTTGTTCGGGACCTCACGAGGCCAAAATGTGACACAAGAACAGAATGTTGAAGTAATCTACCGTGAAGGCAAGGCAGGAAAAATTGGATGGTTAAAGTTAAGTTAAAGAACCCAATTTATCCTACTATTTATCCATAGCTGGGGAGGATAACAGATAGATTTCTGCCTTTCCCAAGTGTATTAACGCGAAGACAAATACAAACAGCTCCATCTAGGATTTGAACTCGTGTCACCTATCGTGATATCCTGTGACGACAATTGTTACGATAACCCCCTCACATAAACCACACACACACACACACACACACACATACACACACACACATACATATATATATATTTAATATACCAAACTTATTGGTAAATATTGAGAAAAAACCTAGCAAATAGTTTGATTGTAAAAATATACTACCAGACATTACCCGTGGAGAAAAAAATTTTTGGAAAAAAAGAAAAGACCAAGATAACCGTACCAACCAAAAATAATCTATTGGTACAATATTTGTCCAAAAGAAAAAACAATTTATATATATATATATATATATATATATATATATATACATTCATACAAAACCGCCATGAAACTAAAGCTAATTAGTAAAAAGTGCTCAATACCTAAGTAGAGCAAATAATTATTTTATATATATATATATATATATATATATATATATATATATATATATATATATATATATATATATATATATATATATATATATATATATATATATATATATATATATATGGAATTATGTAGATTAAAGATGATAAATCATGATCCTTTTTTCTCCTTGAATAATTTCATTGTCCTGAAGAGGGTTTCCTTTATGAACCGAACTGTTCGAACATCGACAAATACATTTCCATCCATTATAACATCCCAAGTTTGTTCTAAGTTTTCTCCACCTACTCTCGTATTATTTTCCTCATCTTACTCCCATATATAGGGCTGGGTTAGCCCAGTCGGTAGAGCGTTCAGCTAGAAACCATAAGATTCCTAGTTCCATACCGGCCTTCGCCAACTCAGCGTATGAGTAGCACAGGGATCTGTGCAGTAAAGTAGGATCTGATGTTCGGTGTGACGTTCCACCTCAGACGCAAAGACAATCTCTTTGGTCTAGTGCTAATGAAAAGAGGATAGACACCCTCGCTGATTGGTTGATACCGACTTTAGGCCTCCCAGATGACTTTACTATATATATATATATATATATATATATATATATATATATATATATATATAATTTAATATACCAAGCGTGTTGGTAAATCCTCGCGGTGAGAAAAAAAACAGCAAATAGTTTGATTGTAAAAATATACTACCAAACATCAACCGGGGAGAAAAAATTTTTTGTAAAAAAGAAAAGACCAAGATAGTCGTACCAACAAAAAGTAACCTATTGGTGCAGTATTTGGCAAAAAAAAAATTTATATGTATATATATGTATATAAGATATATATATATTCATGTAACCGCTTGGAGAATAAGCTAATAAGTAAAAAGTGCTCAATACCTAAGTAGAGCAAATAATAAAGATAAATCTAATGAGTCAGACGAACCTAATATTAGTTTCGCTTAATGCTCTTCAGGGCTAAGATCTGACTCAGAGTCTTACTCATTAGATTTATATATATATATATATATATATATATATATATATATATATATATATATATATATATAAGATGATTAAAATGGAGTATTTTCATGACATTATCATTACAGACAATCTCCACCTGTTCACCATCTCTGTCAACACATTTGGAATCATTCCTAAGTGGTGTCCACAGTGCTATTTTTTTTAATGACGGTACTTTCATACAAGTGTTAAGATTTTCTTAATCATCTGCGGAATATTACAAGAATGTGTTGATTGGAAGAGTGAGCAGATGGAAACTTAAATCATATCATAATCTACTCCAACCGAAGTGTTAACATTGTTTTAAAACTACCCTGTATATATAAGAAATTTACTTTACGTTGATAGAATGGCAAAAGTTTGGGAGAATCAATCATGATTCAATACTTTGCAGTACTCTCTATCAACCGGACTAGTCCGCTAACTTTAATTCGATGGGAGAGCACACACACACACACACACACACACACACATATATTATATATATATATATATATATATATATATGTGTGTGTGTGTGTGTGCGTGTTTTTGAGTGTGTACTTATTTTAATATCATTATGTGATAGATAAGTATCAGTTGATTAAGGTATTGAACGTGATTGATAAATGACAAATAATCCCCTGGAGAAAAAGACAGCGCTTGAT
The DNA here is from genome assembly GCA_023376005.1 of Doryteuthis pealeii. Classification (NCBI taxonomy): domain Eukaryota; kingdom Metazoa; phylum Mollusca; class Cephalopoda; order Myopsida; family Loliginidae; genus Doryteuthis; species Doryteuthis pealeii. Next base: position 5,703,741 of record CM042148.1, read on the forward strand.
TTTGCTGACATATTCATCCATGATAAACTTCCCTCTCACCATATATCTGTATATAGGCACTTGGCTTCGGGAAAGCGAAGAAACGTTATACGATAATATCAATCATTGAAACTTATTATAAGTACTTGTGACTATCCATCCATGAGCTGATTTTCAACTATATATAGGTTTCTATGTTCATATATATATATATATATATATATATATATATATATGGGGGGGGGTATGTGTGGGTATGTGTGACGTCGTCTCGACTCGCCAGTCAAACTTGACGTCATCTTGTCAGTTAATTCAAATTTAACACCATTAAATCAGCGTTTCGTTACTGGGTTTTTATATACTGACTTCATTCGTAAATTTCGCGCAAATTTTAGTTCTAATTCGACGTTTAGTGTCTTGACTTTTCTTCGGTTAATTCAAATTGTACATCATTAAATTCACGCTTCATTGCTAGGCTCCTTTACATCGACTCTATAGATGAGATCACAATAAAAGATAAGGTTTCAATTTGATCTACAATTCCTATGGTGTCCCGGCAAAAACAATAAAGACTGATGGTAGTTACTTGGAATATTCTGATTAATGGTAATGATGTTTTGGCCCCGAAAAAATGTATATATAAATATATATATATATATATATATATTAATAAGTCATCCACAGACACGTGTTTCGGCATTTCAGTGTGGCTTGACACAACTATCCTTAGGCTAGGGTCGAAAAGACTGACCGCATGGTAGTCCGATATCTTATCCCCTCGCTTACTGACAGCTGATGCAGGGACTGGTGTTTTTAAACTATTAAGTACATAGAATGTATGTATTTTACAGTCACTGAGAGATCACATTTCTGGAGAAATGATCATTGCTTATTTGCTTAGTAGTGAAAGTTAATTTAAATTACCAATTAGAGAGCTCATTACAAATTTATGGGAGCATATATTAATAAGTCACCCACAGACACGTGTTTCGGCATATATATATATATATATATATATATATATATATATATATATATATATCATGGACTGTCGTCGTATTAGAGAGTGAGAGGTGGGCCCCATAAATCAATATGTCGATATCAAAATCAACTTGTCGTAAAAGATGTTGTCACGTATAATTGTTTTAATTTTAAAATCCAGCTAAAACCGTCGATAAGATAAGTTATAAGGGGTTTACAAACACAGACACTTTCTTTACATCACTACCAGTTTCACGAGTTATTCCCGATCATCAGATGCGTAAGAGGGATGATAGAGTTGGCGTTTGTGAGATATAACTCGAAAGGAAAAAACATTAGGCCTCGATCGTTTAAGATTATAATATGAACATTTTGTTCGTGAAAAACTTTGTTAATTCGCTTTTATCAATACTTTAAAGGTTTAAGCTCAGTCAGTGGAGCACCAACCGTGGTAATCAACAAGGTTCTGACGTCGATACTGGTATTCGCCAACTCAGCGTACGAGTAGCACAGATTGGGTAATTTGATCTGTGCGGTAAAGTGAAGAACTGATGTTAGTTGTGGCGGTCCATCCCAGCAAAAAAAGCTCACTTATCTAGCGCGAGCTAAAAACGGATAAATTTCCTCTCTGTCCAGCTGATACTAACAATAGGCCACACCGCCAACTTTCCTTACTTTTCCTTTTTTTAAAGATCAAAAGCACAATCATCAGACTGTAGTTTTGGGAAACAATTATTTTATTATGATATATATATTCTCGTCTTTTGCATTTCTTCGAGTTGCGTCACGCGTCATGACACCTTCGCGTGAGTAGATCGCGACTTGCCTTTCAAAAATAAAACGCTGATCAAATACAGTTACATAACTAAAAAGATTTTCATCTCCTGTCACATATAAAAACATCCATCATTTTCTTCACCCCAAGAGACATCCTGATGATGGTTCAATGTAACCGAAATGTTTTAAACATCGATAATTAAATTCATCCCATTTTCGGAACACTTGTTTTTTTTAAATTTTCTTTATATTGTCGGATTTAATTTCCATATTTACTCCCATATATATATATATATATATATATATATATATATATATAGGGGAGTCTGGGTCGGTTGGGATTTTACGGCATGTCAACCCTTAGGTTTTTTTATGCTGCAGAATACATGGTCAATTTTTAAGCGAAGTTTAACAGGTCGGAATTCAGACTTTTCGTTCTCCAAGCTCAGTTGCCGTACAAATGTCAAAGACGATGCCTTGATATTAAACTAGTTTTCCTTCTCCTAGACTGGTTACCTTAGGGAGGTTTTAAAAAAACACCCTTTCCTACTATTTACCAATAGCTGGACGGAGAATAGTTGGATTCGCGCCTTTCCCAAGAGAATTGGCGTTATTTAAAATTCATACAATCTCGTACAGGATTTGAACTCGGCTCACCGTGTCCATTTCTACCGACGATATGCATTACACTATGAGGGAGAGTAGAAGTGAAGGTTCAAACAATAACCGAAAGTAAAATGCAAACAGCTACTTCTAGAATTTGAACTGGGCCTGTTGAATACCTTTCCTAAGACGATAACCGTTAGACAACGCGCACGTGACACTGGGTAGAGTAATAAAAGAGATTGTTTCGCCCAGTTTTTTTGTTCACCGCGCCAATTCACCCGCCACGCTCTAATTCCTGCGAATCAATAAGGCACGCCTGGTAACATGTTACGATCGCCAGGTGCTTGTTGAGTCCGTTAAGACAGTTCACCTCGCCTTGCAGCTTTTTCGATTTTCTCTCGTACAAAGAACTAAAAAATTAAAATAGAATAAAACAAAACAAAACAGAAATAACGTTTCTCTAAAAAAAATCGATAGTGGAAAGTCATTAATGAGTAAAGATTTACATGAGGAGGCGTGGTTATCGTAACGGTTGTTGTCGTGGAAAATCTTATTTTTAGGCTGCTACAAATTTACATTTTTAACAAGAGACTTTCAATGCTGTTGAGGTTGGCAATAAGTGATACCTAGTAATATCTGTTTTTATAGTACAACTAGACAAAACGTGACCAATTGATTCACCAATTGAGCTCTGTGTAAATATTTGAGATTAGGGAAACGTGAGTTTGCAAAGAGTATTATTTTTTTTTTAAATGAATAAGAACGGAGAATTTGAAAAAAAATAATCTTAAAATCATATTTTAATATTTCTAGACGGGGAACATTTGACCTAAGTTAAATTGAAATTTATCTGATTCTTGGAAACTTATTAAGCTATGGACTCGCTGCTGCAGAATCTTAACATACAAATAAAGTGGGAAGTTAAAGTTTGCCTCTCACACTCATTCTCTAATCTCTCTCTTTACACACGCAGAGAAACTGACATATATAACGAGGAGGTAATCAAGATATACATAGAGAGGCGGAAAGTTACAGGCAGAATGTGAGTAAAATAATTGAAGTTGAATTAATTGCAAATTACCAATAATTCGAACCAATTAAAATGTAATCTTTTTCAACACAATCATAAAACCAAGGGATACTTTAGTATGAATTTTGTATCATTAAACAAAACAGGAATAAAATCCTTTTAGCAAACAATGATTGATTCACTCAGCTTTAGTATAATAATAGATGTTCTCATATAATAAATATCTGGTATCCTTAGTTGGGATATACTTATTTAGTGGAAGAAAATGTGTAATGGTTATAGTCATAGGAAATTGACTCGGTGTTCTGAGTTCAAATGATGGACAAACTGCGTTTCACTTCATGATAATTCCTGTGAGGAGAAGCAACCATTTTCCCCAAAGCTATCGGTAAATATAGGAAAGACAGCATTCTTTAGCTTTAGTAAAGTAACCATTTTAGGAGAAGGAAAACTCAGAATTCAAACCAGCTGTACTGCGCTTGAAATTAACCATGTGTTACATCTTGGAAGAGAGTTGGGTAAGTACATTCAGGAAATGAGAACATTGCTAAACAATGGTTTCTAGGCATAAGAAGTATAAGGTACCAGGGATGGGGAGTATGAGAGCCTGATTCTTGAAGATTACTATTTTTTGAAGTCAGATTATATAACTTAGCCGCTAAAAATTGAGGAATATAGAAAAAAATTCCAATTTTTATTTATGTCTTATTTAATCATTTTTTTTAATATGGCAAATAGTACAGTAGAAAAATAGACACGTTTTCTTTCTTCCGTATGTATTTTTTTAATGTTTACGTACACGTGAATATTAAAAAAAAACATACCGGAGAAAGAAAAACGTGTCTATTTTTCTACTGTACTATTTGCCATATTAAAAAAAAAAATGATTAAATAAGACATAAATAAAAATTGTACTTACAGGTAAATATAAAAAAAACGCACACATACGCAAATACACATACATATCTATTGATAATAGAGATTCGGGCTCTTTTCACTGTAGTTGAAACTACATCACTGCTTATGTATTATTTTTAAAGCTCTATGAAAAAACAATTGAGAGTAAAATTTTCACCAGGATTTTAATACTTATTCACTTTTAGATGAATTTAAGTTTAAAATAGTTTTTTTTTTTTGCTTAAAATATATTGGGGGGAGAATAATTTTACTATATATTTAACCATAACCACCTAAAAAGAATTTCCTTCAGTAGCACCTATCTTTAACTTAACTAGATTCATTTACTGACCCCAAAAATAATCCTTTCATCAAAACATCACGACATAGTTTCGTAGTTGAACGCCATGAATCTGATCTTTTAATCCATAACCATCTCGAAGCTTTCTTAGCTGATTCTAAAATCGCCTTGGTGGCCATTCTCTTTTTTTCTCCCATCATAAGGATCTTTCTGCGAAACCCCGACAGCCGATCTCAATGGGATAACATGGTCTCCACCATTTGTTCGTTCCGCATTGTTCTACTAGGTCCTGGTATTTTTCGAGCTTCCTTTCAAAAGCCATTTTGAAATTCTTCCCCCAAAAGAATTTAAGTTCTAGTAATACGATTTTCTCCTTGGCGATTGTCCAGATAATTAAATCAGGGCGTAGGGAAGTTCTGATCTGCTCCGGAAATTTCAACTGTTTCCCGAGGTCTACTCTCAGTTGCCAGTCTTGGGTTGACGAGAGCATGCAGGTATTTGGTTTTCGTGTTTATGGAGGGGGCTATTCATAGTATAGTTTGTTATATCTATAAGTAAAGAGTGTTCAACATCGGCGATAGAGTATATATATCAAACATAGGGGAGCGAAGTCATAGTCAACGACGCTTGGTAACTCTCCTATGCGATTTTCAAACCAATGACTAGTTTTGAAAAATGTATCGGCAAAGAAACTGACAGTTACCGAGCATTGTTGAATTTGTCTTCGATATATATATATATATATATATATATATATATATATATATATATATATATATATATATATATGGGGAGTGTGTTCAAAATGTATCCAGACTGTAGCTGGATTTACCAAAGCAAATATAAACAAAGAAACACACCTAAATTATTATCAAAATACACCGTTTAGCATTAAAAACACTTATTCCAGCATATTTTCTATGAGTTACAGCAACATTGTCACTCTTATTTTGATACGGTGAGAATCTGTTCTGTCGTATTTAAAAAAAATATTTTCCATGCCCTTAAATTTACCCTTGAAATTAATTTTCTGATTAGGAAACTTTAAAAAAGTACCACGACTCAAGTATAGAGAATAGAATTCTGTTTTTCATCTAAAACATTTTCCTTTGAAAACATTATCGAGACTAGCTTCATAAAAAATTTTATTTTCAAATTGGTACTAATTAGTCGAGACAAAAATTATATATCTAGATTGCAAATGCTCAGCTTTGCAGAAAATTCAAAAAATGTAAAAGATCTTGATCACACCTGGTGATCAGCTTTGCACGAAATGTAAAAAATCTAAAGGACTTGATCACACCTTGGACACACACACACACACACACACACACACACACACACACACACACACACAACACACACACACACACATATATATATTGATAAATAAATAAATAGATAGATAGACAGAATATATAGTGAATGGTGTATATTACTCTAGCAGGTTATTATTTAAATAGGTTTGGTTAAATACAATGGAATATTCCAATTGCTTACGTTCAAGCTCTCGTGTAATATTTCTTGTGTCAAGGTCCAAATATATACCCAAATACAAATGTATACATATATGATTTAGTATGATTATATATATTATATATATATATATATATATATATATATATATATATATATATATATATAACAATGTGATTAAAATACTATCGCTTGTAACGGAGCATATTTATGATATCATGATTTCAATCACCATTAATGTAATCATTCCTAAGTAGTCTACATAATATCAGTTCAGATGTTCTAATAAAAGTACCCCGGCATACACACACACACACACGCACACACACACACACACACACACACACACACATATATATATATATATATATTTGTGTGTGTGAGAGTGGAGAGAGAGAGAGAGAGAGGGGGGATTTCTATATAGAGAGCTCTTAGTATAAATGTACACTAAAGTAAGATCATATCTTTCCAGTAATTAATTCTGTTTTTTCTTGTGCTTGTTTTTGTTTTTTGTTAATTTTTCCATTTTCAACGTTGTCGACAGGATCCAATCTTTCAAATTACGAGATTGTCTCGCCTCGCCAAATTTGTTCGTGCAGGTTAATAGTGTTAACTCTTATGCGTGTTTAAATATACATTCCCATTAATTCCCAACTGTTTTATACGGCTATTTACATCAAGAACCTTTTTAGATATGTCCAAGGGAAAAAAATTAATCCCAAAAAGATTGCGATCAAAACAAATAAAAAGAAAACTATGAATATGATACTGACAAATTACATTTTAAAATATTCTTATTCATTCATTCGATTTTTTTAGTTACTTCTTTGGTGTTTTTTTTTGTTGTTTTTTGTTTTTTATTTTTTTTGTTTTGTTTTTTTTCGGACAAAAATTAATTAGGAATTTCCTTTCGAAATTTTATTTATTTGTTTATTTAATATTAGATCTAAGTGAAAAGAAATTGTATTTTTTTTATTTCAATATCATCTTTTCTGACGTCTTTAAATGTTTTTGTTTCAACTTATTTTTACGTCAGTTCTGTCTAGACATGCTAAAAATTACTTCTTATCTCCGTTTACGCCTTCTCTCTCTCTCTCTCTCTCTCTCTCTCTCTCTCTCTCTCTCTCTCTCTCTCTCTCTCTCTCTCTCTCACACACACACACACTCTCTCTCCCTCTCTATCTCTCTCTCTCTCTCTCTCTCTCTCACACACACACACATACACACACACACATACACACATACACATACCTCCGGTCTCTCCTCTTCTCTCCTCCTTTTATCCCGCTTGCTGTCCCCCTCTCTCTAAATTCTTCCTCGTTTCTGTACACAAAAAAGAAGAAAAATAAGGCCAATCCGACACGTGTTTTCAAGTTGTCTTTGGCACCTCGCTATGAAGTAATAACAAAATCTCGAGTTAATAATGAGACCAATCCTCACTGAATGTCCTTCTGCGTATCTAACCCTAGTAAATACCCATAATGTCACCAGGCTTTGGTGATATGATTAACAACCTGGTTCTACAGAATATTACGAATGATTAGTACATTTTTTTACATTATTTTATCTATTATATTCCATTACTAGTTTGATTGTTTTAATGACATTACTTTAATAGTTTTTAGTAAGAGCCATCCTATGCTAGGCTTGCACTACTGGGGTGTGGTAAATCATTAGGAAGGGGACTATGTATGAATTAATATAAGTACCGCTTGCATCGATGGGCCCAAAGGACACCTACTGATTCTGAACAGAAAAAGCTAAAGGTCATATGCTGTTGGAAGACACTCAAACGGGGGATTATGTACATGTCAATTGTTATTTTTTTACTATATTATTGTTGGTTTTTATTACTAGCTAGAGAAACTCTTCATTATTAGAATTATTTTTTGAAAGTTGTGATCCATCTTATTATTGTTTCATTTTATAATAACACTCTGGGTCAATACACCTAGATTATCACTATTATTTTATTAATAGTTTTACTTTATCTTATTACTAGCAGCGGCTACCCGGCGTCGCCTGGGTAGAGTTTTTTTTTAAGTTTGTTCCGCACGTCTATTATTACTGAATCGTGAGTTGAATCCTCGTGGGATGCTCCATTTAAATAAATGTAAAAAAAATAGACCTTGCATTGATCCAGCCACTCTGAAAAGAAATGTTAATGTCTACTATCTAAAATATTAAATGAAAGAAAAATCCATGCTGTTATCATTTAAATTTTATTTTCTAATTATCTTCACGAATATAAATCAAACCCCTATTATTTTGCTCAAAAACCAAGCCCTGGTGATATTTAATGTGTATATATATCTACTTTGTCGTTAATTGTTTTATTTTCAAAGTTTCCTCCGGACATACATATACACACAACTGCCCTTATATATATATAGATATTTTTTTTCTTTATCTCAACACTTCGATCTATGTACTCTTCATATTACATTATTTTATTAAATAAAAACATTGATAAATAACTTTATCTTAATGATTTTCATCCAAAAACTGGGTTGATACATTCTTCATTATCACTATTATTTATTTAATATTCCATCTTATTGTTTCTTCTTTATAGATATTCTTTCTTGTTACTGCTTTATTTTATAAATAGTTTTAACTACTAAATTATAAATTATTTTAACTACTAATTATAATCTTATTATTGTTGCTTTTTATCGTAACAATAAAAAAGGATAAAAATGAACTGCATATGAGACTCGAAGATTGCCTTAAAATGAATACAAATTAGACCCCAGTTTAATCCTCGACTCTTCTGATGCTAGAGTGGTTAAGGCAACGGCCACGAAATACGGGCTCCAATGTTGTTGCGTGCGAGTCGATATATCTTTGTAGGAAGCTACTTATTGATTTACAGTTTTACGTTCTTTACTTTTTGTGATTAAAGAGCGTATCGATCCAGAGTTTATTGATCTTGAATATATTGATCCAGAATTTTCTTTTAAACAGAAAATGGATTAAGACTGGTAATAATATAATAATAATGGTGATTTATGAATGAAATACATACTTTATTAATTCTTGACTATTCAAAACAAGATCGATGTTTAATCTATCAAAATTTGCAACTTACTGTGCCCAATTGGAATCGCCTAAAATTCACCGACTACAATGCTCTGTAGAAGGCTAAAAAGCTCCTCATATACCCTCTGCTATGCACCCCCCCCCCAAAAAAAAAGGAATCATATCAACTGGTGTGACTCCAAAACTGGAGCCACACCAGTTGATATGATTCATTTTTTTGGTGTGGCTCCAGTTTTGGAGCCTTGTGGGGTGTAAAGTCACACCTTTTATGTAGTCACACCTTCATTTTACTCAGGTCGGTCCTGCTTCTGAGTAGAAATACCTGTTAGATTCCTATCTATAGGTCAATTAGATATGGTAGATATAGTGAAATGTTTATCTGTTTAGAATGATTGTAAAAATTAATAATAGCACATTTGGTCAATACACACTTAAAGCAGCGGTTTCAGCGATATCACCAATGTTGAGCAATGATTCTCCTGTTCAGTACTTAATTGGGTGATTATTAAAGCCATAGCAGGTACTACAAGCAGCCTGAGTGCTTTGTTTATCAAAAAATGACTTGCTTTAGCGTCAAATAAACCGAAAAGTGTTGATATGCCGTAAAACAAAACAAGCAAACCAAACATAATTGTACCGTATATAATTGGAGATTATGGTTGTTTAACTGACATCAGCATAAAATAACCAACAAGAGTTGGTATGCCATAAACCCAACCAATATTACAATTATTATGTCTGGTGCTAAATGATATATATATATATATATATATATATATATATATACCAACCCCTCCGCACGAGCAGGATGTGACACAAGGTCAATTTCTTAAGCGGAGTTCAACAGGTTTTAAATCCAGAGTTTTCCTTCTCCTAGACCGGTTGCCTAACCAATGTTAAAGAGCCCAGTCTGCCCTGCTATTTATCCATAGCTGGAGGGAGAGTTGGATTCATACCTTTCCCAAAGGGATTAGCGCTAAGGGAAATCCAATTACCACATCCAGTATATGAACTTGGGGCGACGAGTCCATTTCCCATGACTTAACCATTATATCACGCGTTTCAACACACTCACACACACACAGACACACAGACACACATATATATATATATATATATATATATATATATATATATATATATTCCTGGTATGCTGACTTGGTTGTCTCAATGTCTAGTTTGTCTTACGTGGATGATCGTGTAATAGGAGGGAAGTAGCCGTACAACCTCTTTTGGGAGTGGATCTGCTTTCGGGATTTGTTCAGGACAACACGCAATATCCTTATGTACTTCCATCTATTTTTTTCTAAGGTTTCGTTAGATTCTGTGTGGTGTTACCATACAGTATCACTGACACGGTTACAGCCCGCAAGAAATCTGGCTTTATCTTATCAGAGAGATCAGATTTCCATATTATAGATACTCTGTCTATAGCGGCCCATGCATTTCCCATGTATATTTTGACATCGCTTTCTGCAGATGAGATATTACTACCTAGGTATGTGAGCGGGTCTACTATATTGAGAGGCTTATCATCCAGTGTGAAAATATCTTTATCTAGTTTAAAACACATGAATTCCGTTTTAGCACATTGTTCATATAGGAACCAATACCTTTTGTTGCATTCTCCAGGCACTGCAACTATGATTTGGCTTGTGCAGGTGTACTGCGAGAAGTGATAGATCATTTGCGTAGTCTGCATCTGTAATAGTTTCAGTGGCGTCTTGCCTTATTTTTAACTTGAATCATTTTGCTTTCATTCCAGGAAATTATTATTTCTAGTTGAGCATTCTACGATCAAAACATGTCATTAGATATTATTCATTACCAAAATCTGCCGCATTGAAACCCAGTAACCAAATATATGTATATGTAGCAGTTAAAGCATAAGTGCACTTCCAATGTATATTTATGCAATTCTATTTTTGTCACAGAGTTTTAATGCTGTGGAGTTTGCTATAATACCCAAGAAACACCGTCTTGATCGTGCAATTTTATTTTTTGCGACAGAGTTGTTACAATTTTGAATACTGAAATAATATTTTTTAAATCGACTAGAGTGTACTTATTTATGGGCGATACTTAATTTTACTGAAGTTTTCGATACAATTTTCATGCTGTAGAATTTGATGATTGTGGAGGCCCATAGTGTAATGTTTATCGGCGTAGGAAATTAACTCGACAAACCGAGTTTAAATCTTGGGCGAGGCTAATACCTTTAGAAAGCTGTACATTAAACTATTCTCCCTTCAGCTATGTTTAAATAGTAGGACAGACTGGGATCTTTAACCTTGGTTAAGTAACCGGTCTATGAGAAAGAAAACTGAATTCGAACCTGTTAGACTTCGCTTTAGAAATTAACCGTGTTTTACATCCTATTATTGGTAAGATTTGATGATTACTCATACCTAATAGAATTCATTTTGAAGTTCCATTAAAAATAATAAAATTACGGCATCTTTAGTTTAGAGAAAACTTAAGTTTTTATAAAACATGTTAGAAACTTAAATTTTCACTCAAATAATTCTTTATTGTTTATAACAAATAAAATTAAAATTGAACTTGATATTTTAATGAGCATTCGTACTCTAATTGATACAGTAACTCAGAATTCCAGAATGTGAGATCAATTCTTGCAGGAATATTCTAGAACTGGAGTCTCACCACCGGATGCAGTTTAGTATCATAATAAATTTTGCTTGGATCTGCAGAGGATTTAGTGGACGTACTCTAAGCCCCACATCACCAGTCACCAACAGAGATGGTGGTTTGTTTTTTGCGGGGTCGTAGAAAGAAGGTTAATGAATTTTCAAGTCGCGTTTCAAAGAAATTATTGTGTAATTTGTCTCCTGAGCGAAAGAATCCTTAACGGTATCAAAGTCGACATTTTTTCTTTGTTTTTATTTTTGCTCCTCGCCTAAATTGCCTGTTTGTTTCTTTCCCCTTCATATTCATGCGCCGGTCTTGTTATCTTAGTTATAATCTAAAGTCTTTAATATGATACTTTATAGAACAATTTATCAGTGGATTTTTTATGGTTAGGGAGCAGTTTAATTTTCAGAGAGAATAAAATGGTTGATATAATTAATTCCCGGGCTCAAAATTAAACAGATTTTACGGTTTACTAAGTGATGAGGAAATTGAGCTGATACAAAAGCAGGCTTCAACCGTAGTCAAATATTTAGTGTTTCAGACATAGTCCCTACTGAATTTAGCGCTTTGTCAGTAAGACTTAAACTACGCTGACTGCAAATGATATGGACGGGAATATAGTATAACACTCAACTGAATCTGGTGGTGAGGCTTACTTTCTGGAGCTTTAAGATGTGTGGAGTCCCCTTTGGTTGTCATTACTTCCAGATCCACTCTGACTCGGAGTCAAATAACGTTTCATATGGCTTTCTTTGAAAATGATTAGTATTAGATCAGAATACTTGAAAACATATAATTGTGTGCAAATTATTAGTATTCGATAGGAATACTTGAAACTATATAATTGTGTGAAAACATGATTATTATTAACGAGGAATGAGTAGTTAAAACCATATAATTATTTGGAAAAAGATTTACTGACTTCGGGATTAAAGAACCCCGCAAGAGTTGACATGCCGCAAAACTAACCAATCAACTAGCCAGATAACTTTTTGCTCTATGTTCACTGAAAAAAGCCCTCCTGTCGCACACGACGTATGAGAGCCAATATGAGAACTGATAATCTACTTAATGCTTCGGCAGAACTTGGAATATTACTTAAATTAAATTATCTTAATTAATTTGAGGTTTGTCCCATGAAGCCAAGAATCTTGACTATTAATAAAGTTGGTTTTATATTAGATATTTACATAGATTGTTTCGTGGATTAAAATAAGGAAAGACTCAAATTCTAAGAGAGATGAGTCCATATTTTTGTCAGAGTTTGTATACTATATAGAAACATAAACGGATATTAAGTTATAAACAACAAATCTAAGCGATTCAGTTATTTACAAATCCCCATGCATCTCTCGCTTTCAAAAATCCGTTTTTGGTTATAATTGAATTTTAATTCTGTTGATTTTAGACCATTAGCGAAATGTGTTTGTCTGATTTTCCAAACTGACTTATCATTTCTAATACCGTCGAGTTTCCTTTCACACTTTACTTAAAATATATACATGTGTGTGTGAGAGAGAGAGAGAGAGAGAGTGTGTGTATGTGTGTGTGTTGAGTGTGTGTATGTGTGCCTGTGTGAGAGAAGAGAGAGAGTGTGTGTGTGTGAGTTGAGTGTCAGCTGAGTGTGTGTGTGTGTGTGTCTGTGTGAGAGAAGAGAGAAACTCGATAGCTTAGAAAGGAAGATAGACAAGTAGAAATAATAAAATATATTGTTCGAAAGACTAATGTGAATTTAGGCGTTAGACAAAGCTGATATAGGTAGATAGATATTAGTCTCGTTTAGATAACATATTCAGATAGATAGATAAAGAACAATATGAGATGGCGAAATAATTAAACCCATTAATTCCTTTGCTACCAAACTGATTCATAGATGATATATGTATAAGCATGAAGATAGATTTATATATATATATATATATATATATATATAGAGAGAGAGAGAGAGAGAGAGAGAGAGAGAGAGAGACAGGGGGAGTGAGAGAGAGATTGATAAAAAGATAAGGACATACGTATTTAGATAGATAGACCGTAAGAATAGAGAGTGGGTTTATAAAATAGTCATAAAGACACGATAGTGTGTTTCTCCCCACTAAATCCTCATCTTCAAATATGACGTCACAATGACATTATCCAATCAGTAAAAGCCGTCGTTTACCGTTACAAGAAATCTTCCCGGATTCACTTGAGTAATTATGGAAGCTGTCTTTGATCCACTCTTCATGTCGTGGTTCTGGATACCTCCTTTCGCCCGCACAGGTGCAATACGAGTCTGCCATCCTCTCACCCCTTGCAAAAGTTCCCATCATTCCTTAATCACAACCTTGCTGGTTCCGGCGTGACTTCCTCTGCGCTATCCTGGTGGGTATAGGAAAGGCAGAGTCAGGATCTAGCTGTCAGATTTGATTAGCCTCTTTAGAAGCCACAGTTTCGTAGAGTTTGGTATTTGGAAGATCGGGAATAAAATCTATTTGTGCGAATCGACGATAAGATGATGAAGAGAGAACTAGGAAATTAAGGGGGAAGATTGAAATATCAGCCGAAAAAGGGAAAAGAAAGAGAAGTGAAATCACAGGGATGGGAAGAAGAAGATTAATTGATTAAATAGGTTGAGAATAGAGTAAGAATGCCGGAGGTTAAGTTAGTTAGAATGAATGTTGGAAAGAATGGATGTTTTCAAGAGTATTGGGTGATAGATAGGTCATAGAGAAATAGAGAGACTATTATCAAATTCAACTGATATAATATATATATATATATATATATATATATATATATATATATATATATATATATATATATATTCAGTTGATTTTATATATATTTGAAAAAAAAACAAGATGTATATATGTTTTTTTTTGTTTTTTCAAAAAATAAGGATTTACTCTGAGGAAGGTCGATATTTCCTTGTGTGCGGAACTTTTCTACATTTTTTCTTTTATTATTATTTCATTTCCTTTTGTTATTTTAAAATAATAATAGATTGAATAATGTATACCTGGATAAAGTCCTGACCAAAACATGTTTAAGTTAAATTAATTAAAATATCCTATTTTATCCATTCAATACTTTCTTTCCTTTATTTCTCTTTTCAACATACTGTCGGATTCACTTCCATTTTCCTTTTACACACGCACACACACACACACACACACACACATATATATATATATATATATATATATATATATATATATCAGTGTCGACTCTGGCGGTCGGGCTTGTGTGAGCAGCATCCAAGTATAGTTATTTACTAAGCTGAGGTTAGATGTGGCAAAAGGTCAGAAGTATGGGGCGCCCAATCGATCTCCCTTACAATGGTCTGCAATAGCTATTAAAGCAACAAAAATCTTTCGTAAGGCGTCGTTTTCGTTAAATGGATCCAAAATTAATTGTTGTAACTCTTTACCTCAAAATAACCGAAATATATTTCGTTAATATTGTTCATAATAAAAAAGAAAGATAGAAAGAAGGAAAGAAAAAATCAAAGAAAGAAAGAAAATATTGAAATAGATATTTACGTGGCTAGTTGTGCTCAGTAGATCGGTGCATTATCAAGCTGGAAATATACTTAAGCAATAATGTATGTCTTGCTTTAATTCTAAAGATAAAAATCAAAACTTGTGCGATATTTCAAAACGTTTTACAAGTTCCATTCGACTTAAGATTTCGCTAGTCTCCTCTTATAGTCGTGTTAAGAAATTATTGAAAGTTTTACTTTTGCACTAATTCATCTGAAGTAAGTATAATATTTTTATATTTTGTGGACTTAATCCTATTATTGTACGTTTATTGTAAAAACACCTTTTTCAGAAGAAATATAGGTATAAAGAAGGAAAGATAGACATTCTCAAACATATAGAATATAATTATAATAAGAAAATATATAAACATCCTCAAACAGAGAGTATGAAATTAGAATAAGAAAAGATATACACATTTTCAATTTCTAAAAAATTTGAAATAATGAATTATTAAATTTATTGAATCCAAAAACCTTATTAAATGACATTTGTAATCCTGATTTACGGATCAAAAAAGTTTATTTTACAATAAATGTAAAATAATATAGATAAGTCCGAAGGATTTAGAATATATAGATATTATACTTACCTCAATTGAATGACGGTAAAAGTTAATTTGGTTGTAAGACTAAAGTTTTCTTTGAATTTATTAACCAGACTACAGAAGTGAACAAGCAAAATCTCAAACCGAAACGTTTTGTAATAGTCCTCCATTTTAAGTTTTTTAACTGTGCGTTGAAAAGACCTTTTAGTATATAACATCATTCTTTAAATGAAAAAGTATGTCTACACCTGAAAGTACTTTCGTAGGAAAATTGTGTATGTAAATAAATTATTCTGAGTAAATTATATTTGTAGACAAATTGTTTTAGATGAATTGTATTCAACCACAAATTGTTTTAAAGAAATTGCTGTAGGCAAATTCGTTTGATTTCATATATATGAACAAAAACAAAGTGACAATTTTCAGTTCTGTCTCTGCTATTTAAAGATTCATGTGGCAAAAGGAAATATTGCCACAATCAGCAGACGAGACGGCACAATTTCAATGACACTCAAACATTTAAATAAGTGTTTTTATGTCGCTATGTCGCTGTGCTCACGGCCATTCAAGCACTGTGATTTTATTTCCAACACTTGGTTACTCGCATTTCTTCATATTACACATACATACACACACACACACACACACATACACACACACACACACACACAACACACACATATATATATATATATATATATATATATATATATATGTAGTATAACAGGAAATAAAACCACATGTTATAATTAATAGATTTACGCTTTCGATTTGGAAGAATGACAAGTTTTATGTAATACTTTTAACGAAATTTTGCAGTATATAATGTTTCCTGACGATCACAAAAGCGTAAAACTATTAGTTACACAAAGAAAGTCAGACTGTCACTGAGAATTCAGCTCATGGTTCTGAATGCAGTTATCCTTCTTCTAGACTGGTTGCCCAGCAAGGCTAGACATTTTTAGCCTTCTCCCAAGTACATATATTTTGTTAATGGCAGTAATGTTTTTTATTAACCAAAATCTAATTAAGCTCTTTTATTTTTAACATAAACGCCAACGAACTCAAATTGATAGATTGATATGAACAAATTGTGATAGATGATTTATCTTGTACGGTCTCTTCATATCTATTGTTGCCATTATCAAAATGTATATAGTTTCTGGGGGAATACTGAGCAGATAAATAGATAGATAAATATATTGATGGGAAGTATGGTTTTGGGCTGAATTGAATGAAAAATACTATTAAGTAGTCAAAATATAACTATATATATATATATATATATATATATACTCCGGGGGAATCATCGGCGTAGAATTGCTTTGTATAATGTCTCTTAAGCAATGAAACCGTTACTTGGCGTTGCCTAACTCCAAGTAACATGTATAAGATTGTATTGTGTTACATGGTACCAGTAGCAAAATACGATTATTTATGTTTTATGGATTACTATTGATGTCGGATAGTTTGGGACAATGTCCCTTAAGTAAATGACAAAGTTGCTTGCCATTGTCCCACTCTAACTAACATTTATCAGATTGTACTGAGTTATATCGTACTAATAGCAAGGAATGATACATGACGTGACTTTCATAATAACCATTTATCAAGAAAAAACATCAACGAAAACAGATTGATAGATTGATATGAGCAGACGTATAGCTCCCACTGTAAAGACAACAAACAAAATGGTGCAATCAGGCTCAAACTTTGACCATGTGACCACAACAGTGCTAACTATAAGCATACATGCAGAAATGCAGTGTGACAATAATCAAGATATGGCGAAAGTGTTGATCATTTTTTACTCGCCCTCGTAGATGAATAGATAGATATATTGACATGATTTGAGTAAACAATACAATTAAATACAAAATATAATTACTGTTCTTCGGGTGGGGGAATATTGACGCGGAATTGCATAGAGTGATTGCTTATCATCAACTATGACGCAATTCTTTAATTCTTGTAAAACTGCAGATTGCAATCATGGAATACTTTCTCGCACAGTTACATTCTGTAATGTTTAGTGATGACAACTCACTAAACAAATGCACAATGGCAAACATTCCTGTGGGTGGGGATCTAGTTTTTCATGTATGTGCTTCGTTGTTGGTGAACAAAGGAATTGATGAGAGTTAAGCCTCAGAAAAGAGGACACAATTGCAAAACAGTCACTGGTAATGCTATCAAATAGATAGCTTTTATTTTCGAGACCATAGAATTTATTTAATAAAAAAGAAACGATGATGATAATGATGACGATCAATCCCATAGCCCGTTCCAGGTTTTCTGGACGCCGAATAGTCGGTAAGGCGTCTGCCTAGGAACCACAAGGTTCCTGGTTCGATACCAGGCCTCGCCAACTCATCGTATAAGCAGCACTGGGATCTGTGCGGTAAAGTGAGAAGCTGATGCTAGGTGTGGCGCTCTATTTCAGACGCTAAAGTCTTTGGTCTAGCGCTAATGAAAAGGGGATAGACTTCTTCGCTGTCTAGTTGATAGCGACTTTAGCCCAACCGGAAGACTTACTGTTGTGGGGTTTTAAGTGGTCAAATGAGAACAAAACGACGGGTAACAAATATAGGAAAATATATTAACAAAAGAGTAGACAATTACAGTACAGAGAAGTGGGAAATACGTCCGACAATAGAGTTATGAGCTGACTCACATTGGCTTACTCTACAAGCCATAATTGTCCCTGTTACTTATAGTAACAGTCGGCGCATTCCATTAGACTATAGGGTATATCACCTATAACACTTACTAAAGCAATGTCAGTGTTACTTGGCGTTGTTCCACTTCTCTCCAAGTTACAAGTGTCAGACTGTACTGAGTTAGACGGTACCACTAATCCCTTAATTGACTTTTCCCAAACACTACCCTGACTTGACCCAGCAAGTTACTCTGTCAAGCCTTCACGTTGGTAGAAGTTTCTAATTCAGTTTTCCTAAAACTAGCCATGTTCGCCTATCTACAAACTTATTGCACTCAGTCTGCCTTCCAATTTCCCCATAGCTGCAGTTAGAAGGAATAAGGGTTAAAAGGCCCAGTCTTCCCTACAATTTATTCATAGCTGGAAAAAGAATAAATGGGTGCTAAAGATCTCACTCTCCTCAAAAAACTACCCATATCTGTATGGAAGAAAAGATGGGGGACTAGAAAGATTAATCTGTCCTAGAATTTTCTTACAGCTGGAGGGAGACCAGAGACCTCAGTCTATTCTACATTTTTCCTACAACTAGAAGGAGAAATAGAGGCTCGAGAGCTCATTCCGTCTCACAATTTACACATAACTGAAAGGATAAGAGATGTATCTAAGATTTTCCCAGCGCGAAGTGAAACGTATCCAGCCTAATTGAGGAATTTTAATTTGACTTGCCGATACCATTTCCTATGATGATAATCGTTACCCTAAGTGCGCTTCTTCCTGTTAATCTCTATTCATTAGTGACTATTTGCCTTTTCGTTGTAATTTTTTTTTAAGAGATAGCTAATTTTTATTCTAATTTTGAATTTTTATTGATTTGTTTTTCTGTAAGTGAGAAAATCAAAAAGATCTGCAAAACGAGATGAACAGTAAACTGATCAGACTCAGTAATCCCCTGACAAAATGTCGATGATTTGAACTCGGGTCACCAAATCCATTTCCTTACTCTCATTACGCTACACGCTCCTCCGTTAAAGAAAGATTTTTAAAAGTATCACTCTCTTCGGAATGAGTTTACAGTGGCCAATATAGAGAACCAAGAGGATGAAGAAGAGAAAGTAAAAGCACTATAGGGTGTTACCAGATATAGCACTGCTATAACGTCATGATGAACACATCTGAGTCAGCATAAAATACAGTCATATTATGACGTAATAAACAGCCCGATTTACAAGCGGCACAAGAAACGTAATAAGATTCCGCTGTGACTTGAGGCTGAAGAATGGAGAAGTCAAAACGCGAAAAGAACGAGAATAGAGTGGGAGGGGGGGTGAAATGAACCTTTGTTTCGCAGTATTTTATATACGCGAGAGATAATATCGACGCGTATCTATCTTAATGGATATCTAGGGACAGTTATTCATTCTTTTTTTCCTTTCTTCTTTCTTTTCATTTTGTTTAATTTGTATCCATGCTGATAATCTTCCGTCTTTCTTACTATTTTTTTGTTTTGTTTTTGTTGTTGCTCTGTGTCTAGTCAGGTATACACGTGTATCTTAAATAGAGATTCACATGATTCTGTTTTTGTTTTGTTTTGTTTTTTTTGCTTTTTTCAAGAGAGGGAAAAAAAGATCGACAGATAGGAAGCCGATTTCTTCTGTATGATAGCAAAATAAAATAAAAAGTAATACAAAAAACATTATATCACTGTATGACACATTTCTATAGATATATTTCCTTGTCTACATTGAAATAGCAAAAATAACAAGACAATCCCGAAGGCTGTAAAGGAGAATAAATAACAGAAACACTAAACACAGTACATCTTTATCTAGACACACAAGTAAGCATACATCTAAATACACGTATACGTACAAGCAAATTCCAGTGAATATACACACATTTATATATGAGGGTGTGTGTGTGTGTGTGTGTGTGTGTGTGTGTATGTGTGCATGTGTGTCCGTGTTTTTAAATGTGTGCTTACTTGTGTGTCTTGGTAGACGATGTACGATGTTTAGTGTTGGTATTCATCTTATGTTTTATATATATATATATATATATATATATATATATATATATATATATATATATATATATATATAATATAATAACCAGTCCCGCAAGCAGAATGCAACATGAGGTGAATTTTCTAAGCGAAGTTTAACAGATTTGAATTCATAGTTTTACTTCTCTTAGATTGGTTGCTATACCAAGATTAACAAGACCAGTGTTCCTTACTATTTACCTATTGCTGGATGGAGAAGAATTTTATTCATAACTTTCCCATAGAGATTCCCTAAAGCGCTAATACCTTTGGAAAAGATATGAATCAAATTCTTCTCCCTTCAGCTAAACGTAAATATTAGGGCAGACTGGGCTTGGCAAATCCTCTTAATTACATGGGTAATCTACACTCCATAGAGTGTAGAACCGCACACTTTCTGAGTGCGCTGATAAAAAATAGAATAGGATGACAATTTGATTGCTTAGGTTAAAGAGTCCTGTCTACACTGCTTTTTACCGATATTTCGAGAGAGAAGGGAAGGATTCATAACTTTTCCAATGCGAAAACTGAAAAGTCGAAATGCAAACATCCTCATCCGGATTTAAAGTTGAGTCCATTCCCTTAATAGTCACCCATCAAATTACTGAAGATCACTGCTTAACTTCGATAATTTGAGGGAAAACGACGATATTCTAGGAGTTACCCAACCCCTTTCTGCACAGGCAGGATTTGACACGAGGTCAATTTTTAAGTGTATATGTATATGCTGTAACAGTTTTAAATGGGTTAAAGTATAAAAATATATACGCATGAATAAATGTCTGGGTCCCAAAAGACATTAAAGTAAGTTTGAATTACTTAAATTAGATTTGTGAATATGTTTCTACAAATAATAAAGTACTTTGCACACATGTTAACCAACAAAGTCTCCCAAATGAATCACACAATCGGTACCATAATAGATTATAAGTTTTCTTTAATACCGCCCTGCAGATGCGGCTTAGAATATGCTAACTGTATCCCCTTAAGTGTGATAAGACCTCTCCAAAAGTAATGCCGCGAGTATGACAATAAATTACATCTGATGGGGTGGTCTCTGTTCTGGAGATATGGTCAGTGTGTATTACCCATTCATTGCCATTACTACCAGGTCCACTCTGAGCTGAAGGGGTAGTAGAGTTTGGACTGAAAAGATCATAGGCTGAAAAGTTCATATGATGTCATCATATCTGCTGTTGATTACTTTTTTGCCAATGGGATCCAAGCACTGAAACACTGATTGAAGAAGGTGTGTACCGAATGAATATGGAATTAGTATGGTGGTCAATGACTCATGGAATATGTATCAATATATCTTCATTTAGACACGGTTTGTTTTTGGAATGGCTTTTTTGCCGACAATTTTTGGGAGAATAAGTGCTTAATTGGAGTCGTACCTAATTTTGAAAATTAATTAATTAATAATGAATTAGGCGGGAATACCTATTTTAAATGTAAGGCTAAACAAATCGAGAAAAATCAATCTCTGTATGTACATTTCGGCCGAAATGTACATACAGAGATTGATTTTTCTCGATTTTTTAGCCTTACATTTAAAATAGGTATTCCCGCCTAATTCATTATTAATTAATTAATTTTCAAAATTAGGTACGACTCCAATTAAGCACTTATCTTCATTTAGATTTCAATTCGCTTCTTTTTCACAAATTTGTTTTTGTTATGTTTTAGGATGCATGGGTTTTCATCCTGACACAATCTGCTGCTATTTTTACCTGCGTTATAAGCTTGTGCTTTTTTCACAATATCACATTCTATTATGGGAGATTTGCCCATTTTATCTTTTATTAGCCATACATGTTTTGACAATGATGTACTGCTGGCATATTTTTCACTTTCTTACTTTCCTGATGTACAGTCCCTTACAAACAGATCATTATTACCTGTAACGAACGGAGAGTGAATTTTAACCACAGAATATCCATATTTTCACAATGGCAATACAATCGCAAGGAGTATCTTTATGACAGCCTTCGAAGTATCCTCTAATAGAGATCCAGGTAATTTCATCCGTAAAATATTTTCTTTGAAGGAAGATATTTGAAATTATTAAGTAACTAATTCAATATTTAAATTTTGTATTCATTCAATAAGACTAAAAGTAATGTTGTGTAATGATAATAATTTTTTTGATTAATAAATAGAATGTTTCTGACGTATAAGAATATATTTAAGAATGTATATATATAGGTATTTGCCTCTCATCCCACTTATGAGGGCGTGATACAAGGACATTTTTATGTGGGCCCATCCACAAGCCGAAGCTCATGGGTGGTAGTCACAAAAAATGCGTCGATCCCGTCGGCATTCCCCCTCGAGGGGGGCTCAGGCACTGGGCAATAAACCAAACCCTGCCCCTTTAAAGGTGTTTCCTGGGGGATAGTCCCCTAGGATCGACAGGGTTAATTTCATTAATAGACACAGGGCCCGAAAGGCCCGTGGTATTAAGATTGTATCTATCTATCTATCTATCTATCTATCTCTCTCTCTCTCTCTCTATATATATATATATATATATATATATATATATATATATATATAGTTGTAGAAAAAAGTTTTTCTCTCTATCACAGTTTCGGTGTTCAAAGAACATATGAAGAATATACACATACATATAATATATGATTATTTGATGAATATATATATATATATATATATATATATATATATATATATATATATATATGCAAATGTAAACAACTTTTTAGCTATTTTCAACCGACAGTGTATTTGAGAGAATATGTGCTTTTAATTTTAGTCAGACCTAATTTTTGAAAGTTAATTCATTTATGGTTAATTAGGCGGGATTTAACTACTTTTTCTCGGTTTTTTAGCCTTACATTTAAGTAGTTAAATCCCGCCTAATTAACCATAAATGAATTAACTTTCAAAAATTAGGTCTGACTAAAATTAAAAGCACATATTCTCTCAAATATATATATATATATATATATATATATATATATATAAGCACATAGTTAAAATGCGTTTGTTATCAGAACAAACATATATAAATAGAAGCTATATCAGAACTACATAATGATGCTGCATGCCCCTTCTAACAAATCCTGGATGATACCTTCGATGATAGATTTCTGGCCATTTACCTCACTTCTCATAAATCATATAAGCTAAACGAGCACGACTTTTTGATCTCTGCTTAAGAAGTAAGGATTAATTCATAAAATACATTTTTCTATAGACTCCTACACATTGATTCACTAATGTTGGGTGATCAGCAAAAACGTACATTCATGAGCTCAATATGGACATTGCATGCCGTCTATCGGACTTACCAAGAACGATGTCCAATAGGTACGGATCCACAAAGAGTCAAAGAAATCTATGCTGTCATCCCAACTTGATACCACACGTACACACACACACACATACACACACATACACACATATATATGTGTGTGTGACTCTCTCTGTCTCTGTCTCTGTCTCTCTCTCTGTCTCTCTCTCTCTCTCTCTCTCTCTCTATCTCTGTATGTGTGTGTGTGTGTGTGTGTGTGTGTGTGTTTGCAAATGCTTGTGTGTAACAATACACATTTACAATAGTCACAAATCCCCGGACATGTTTAAATGAATTTAAACACATATTTATACGTACGTACGGACACAGACTCGGGCTCGCACACACACACACACACACACACACACACACACACACACACACACACACAGGGACAGACAAAAGAGAGCGGGAGAAATAGAGATAGAAACACAAACACACTAATGCGTAAAAATGTAGATAAATTCATATATATATATATATATATATATATATATATATATATATATATATATATAGATATGGAAATGTGTTTTCTAATGTATTTTCATATGCCTGGTATGAAGAGAAAAGAAAAAAAGGATTTTCTTTTTACTTGATTTTATTTTAGAAATTTTTGTTCTTCACATTCGAACGTTATTTCGGGGAGCGAATGTCTGAAGACGGTATTTACAAATAGATTTTCTGCCCGTTTCTATTGCAATTCTCATCGAAGCCACAACGACTGGATCCCCCTCCTCCTCTACCTTCACATCCTCCTCCTCTTCTCCCTAGGCTGTTTACTTACTAACACTCACCCCACCCTCACAAGCCTCTCACCTAACCGTCCCACACAATGTTCTCTCATGCACCGACATTAATACTTCGAACAATCGTTTTGCAATAGGTTCCTCGTTCGGCCGAGTGTTTTGTCGCCTCTGCCTGAGCAGCTATTTTATTGAGAAGCCAATAGGGAAACCAAGAATCATTACAAAAGAGAGAATAATATACAAACACATTTCATATATATATATATATATATATATATATATATATATATATATATATATATATGTATCATTGAGGTAACTGCATATATCTATGTACAATGGACATGCGTAGCTATTTAATGTGTTAATCAATACACGGACATACACACACACGCATGTACATCCATATATGAAAATATGAATATTTGCATAAGCTATAGAAATTGATCTCAGAAATCCTATCTCTTATGATAAATCAAGTGCAGAGCAATATATATATATATATATGTGTGTGTGTGTGTGTGTGTGTGTGTGTATATATATATATATATATACATATATACATACATACATATAGATGTGTGTGTGAGTTTTTGTGTCTTTTTTAGAAAGTAAGTTAGAAAGACAGTTTTTTTTAATAAGAAGAATAAATAGAGAAATTAATTCGCGATATTCTTGCTATTACCTTGACAAGACAAGATATTAATTCGCAATATGCTTGATATTACTTTGACAACACACACACACACACACACACACACACATTCACACGCACACGCACACACGCATATATATATATATATATATATATATATATATATATATATATATATATATATAGTATTTATGTGTGTGTCCAGGCATGTATATGCTCTCAAACCGAGGAACCCAAGTATATTCCAATGAGAATTCATTTTGTTCAATTCGAAACACTGTCCTCTGATTTCAGTTGATTTTACAGTTGTTTGTCTCCCTTGGATTTCTAGTTCAGCCATTGTTTATGCAGCCATCTTAAAGATCGTAGAAACTATTAAATCATTAATTTTTTTTCTAACAAGGTCATCGTTTACAGCCACGTTCGTTCGTTCTTTTTTATTATAACAAGAGACTACCTGACACACCTTTATTTCTTTGTTTAATATGTTTAGATCTAATCTCCTGGCCTAGTTTGGGTAATTGGCTTGGATTTCAGAATATATTTATTTATTCATATGAAAGTCGTTTGTTTGTATTTACAACTTGAGTCGACATGGGTGTTTTACGTGGTATAATATATAGCAGACCAATGTTAGTAAAATCAATTCTAATTGAAGATAAGTGCAACATATTTCTTGCCTTTTACCAAATTAATCTGAGCATATAATGGGTCGGTATGATCAAGTCTAAGTTTTTTGCATATTTATCAATGTACAATTATTCCTACCCAACCGAGTGTTCTTTTGCTATTCTATGCTAATATTCAATAGTCAATATATATGATTGTCATTTTCCTTTCTTTTTCCATAGATAACATTTTTTTGTCTTTATTTTTATAATTACTGTTGGTTTTGGTTTGATTTTTTTGTTTAATGGCATACTACCCTTAGTAAGATATTTAATGTCAAAGACATCCTTGTAGAAGAACAGTAATGGTACATTTTAACCAATAGCCGGGGAATGGAGGGGGTTTCATACCATTTCAAAGTGTATTAGTCCGAAAGTAATAGCTCGACTGGAGTTAGAACTCGCTTACTGCGTTGTTGCAGCCTAGTACGTAAGCCACTTGGCCACGGGGACTTCCCTAATTACTGTTGGGTTTACATACTAAGGATCATACTGGATACAAAGTAACAGCAAGTATATTCAATACAGTACTCTTGTCGTTTTCAGTAATATCTGAATAGTCTCGATTATCTTTCGGGTTTCCAGTTCTTTCAAAGAATTTTTCTCATACTCATTTCTCATAATTTTTCTCATAATCAGTCAAAAAGCGTTACAAAGGAAGAGTAAGGATGTAATAAAAGATCATTACTAGGTATCAAGAAAGCCGAAATTAAAATTATGATAGGGTCTATTTGAAATCGTTTTAAATAGTGTCCTGTCGTAACCGTTTTAGAAAGTAGTCAGGTTAAAAAATAAATAAATAAATAACATCATTATATTCCTCTTTAGTCCATGTAAAGAGCGGTATAAGGGTAACCCAAAGCCGAACATTGTTTAGACTTTATTTTTCCGATATAATTATCATTGGAGAACAAACAAAAAGAAATTTAATTTAACAAATCAAAATTTATTATTACCAAACCTTTTTTAATTCCTGATGATTTGGTTTGATTTCTTGTTGTCATATCAACCTTACTGGTTACTGTCAAAGCCATCCATGTTGAAGAACAGAAGTGGTAATATTTAATAACTTTCCCAAGGGTATTATCTGAAATTGAATGCAATAACGCGAGTGAATTTCAAGATAGCTTAAAACGATGTCACAGCCCAACATGTTAGGCATTACGCAACGCGAAGTTCCCGGCCTTTAACCAAGACTATTTCTTCTGAACTTTGGTTAATAATTGTTTGTTTCAAAAATGAATCCTAAAGATAAGATATTAGAACACTCAAGATCTTTATGTACATGTTTACAAACCTCTGATGACTTGTAGGTTTCCTTTGACATGAAAGATCTAAGGGAAGGTACTCTGAAATAAATCCTGGAGTTTGAATAGTCACGTGTTATCTTGCTATCCTTGTCAATGTGCATTACCTATATAGACCTACAGAGTAGTATAATTGTCGTACAAGCTTATGTCACTATACTCTAACCACGTACAAACGCCTTACTCATCATCTTACGCATATTGTGTATTTTCTCAGGTTGAATTAGTTATTAGGCACAATGTTTGAGTTGTAATCTAAGTGGTAAAGATGGATATTGTCTGTCAAGATGTGGCTGCTATCATCGTGTATATATATATATATATATATATATATATATATATATATATATATATATATATATATGTATGTATTAAATTGGGTGACAGCAACAACTTTTTAATCCAACGCATATCGAAAATACAACACAAGTTTAATTTCAACAACGTATCCATGATCGCATACATCCACAACAATAGATTAAGACAAATATTCGAAGCCTGTGCCATTAGCAACACACCAAATGTTAATTGTAGATCCGGCCTCCTTAATATTTCCTCACACCTAGGAAAACACATCATAAACAACTACAGACCAAAAAGTCAACAAGACGATACTTAGCAAAAAATAAAAATAAACACACACACACACACACACACACACACATAACAAATCCTACTACTACTTCCCCCTCTTACATCCACAACAAAATACAAATATTCGAAGCAACACAAGAAATGTTAATTGTAGATCCAGCTTCCTTAATATTTTCCCCACACCCAAGAATCACCTTCACAAACAGTTATAGACCAAAAAGACCGCAAGACAATACTTATGAAAAAATACAAACATATTTACACACACATTCATAACAATTCCTACTACCATTTAACATTTGTACATGACTTAATACATCTTCACCAAATCCAGTGCATATGACCCACCTACGATCTCTCTCAATACCTAACACATGTGGCATCATTATCAGGACCTTACTGCTACACACCCAATCAGGGGAAAACAGAACTCTCATTACCAACTCCTGCTAAACCCAACAATTGACCACTCTCCCCTATTCACGACCTCCTAACGTGTACAAGAACGAGCGGGTTTCCCGTATACATGTGTATAAACAAAGTGGACATCATAACTACCCTGACGCCTCTAGTGGACTTATCCTGCCCCCACCAAAATAAATGACCTGAAGGTACTGTTGCTTGCCTGATACACAAATGCAAAATATACCAAGCTCAATTCTTTTTCAGGAACACCGACAGTGGTAAGATTGGGGTACTTACTACTCGCATAAATCCCCAAATGGGTCTGAATGGGCTCTTTAGCCTTGGTCGGCAACCCATCAACTCAAGAAGTCCGACACAGAACCTCTGTTGCCTTCAAGGAAAGGCTAAGGGAGTAAACCCCGAAAATAAAGCTGGGGTCCCTAAGGTAGTGTGATGCTGAAATCATCAACTCCTGCGACACTTCCGTTGCCAAACTGCATTGGTACCTTACCTTTCCTTTGGATCACAGCGGCAGTGTGGAGAGGGAGGATTTGCTGCACGGGCAACAGCTCATCCTCCATATGAACCCGCCCAGCCTATGCAGTTCAAGTTAACAAAAACCTTGACACTACTCCATCGTCTCTCGTAGACGGAAGGATGCCAACAATATATATATATACATATATATGCTTATTCATCTATCTTATATATATGAAGTTAAATGCATATTTGTGAGTGGGCTGAAAAGTGTATAGGCTGACGTCATATCTGCTGCGTAAGACATTTTTAGCAATAGAATCCACACACTGCAACATCTAAAAAAAAGTGGACAGCAAAGGAAACTATATGTTTCTGAGGTGAAGCCGTACTGTAAGCACAACATGACAATGATGACATATATATATATATATATATATATATATATATATATATATATATATAGAGAGAGAGAGAGAGAGAGAGAGAGAGAGAGAGAGTGAGAGAGAGAGAAGAGAGAGAGAGAGAAAGAGAGAGAGATACACACAAAACGAATACATTTATGCCGCACATACAAGACTTTCTATAAAGGCTTTGAAAATATAGGCGGGTGCATTGATTTGACATTCATTCCAACAAAAAAAAGTCTTCCATATTGCTTTAAGTCCCATAATTGTTTCAGTTCAGTTTTCTAGGATTAGATAATTGTCTAACCTCGATTGTATGTTTTACAGTAACAATAGAATGCACTATGACAATTTTTCTAATTGTTTACCAAAACTAGATTTTGCCTCTTGCCCAAGTTTGTTGATCCGTTTAAATCTCAAATTTCTAGATAATTTGTTTTAATTTCCTAAACAGATTTTAGTGTGTACATCTCCGAATTGTTTCTATTGCTAAACGCTTTGTTTTTTATTTAAATTTTTGGTGCAGTCGATAAGAACACAATATAACATGTTTAGTTTTCTGCAGAGAACGAACACACTATTCCTGGAGGAAATCTAGATCTCTTTATTTTAACATTTTTTTTGTTTTTTTGTTTTTTGTTGTTTTTTTTTAATTTGTAAACAATAAAAGGAAAGCAATCTAACGTATTATTCATTGCCCTCTAGTATTTAAAGAGAAAGGAACTTCCATGGGCCTGACATAATACGCAGCCAAGATTGAGTCAACAACTGCAAGGCATTAACATAATGAAAGAAAGCAAAAAAAAAAGGAAGCTCCGTTCGAGAACAAAACGAAACAAAACAAAACAAAAGCAAGAAAATAAGCCTTTTCGTAAAAGGATCCGTTTCGCCTCTTGGATTACAAATGATCTCCGGGAAAATCCATTGTGGATCCGACCTTCGCTCGAATGTGTGCAATTGCAGAACCGGAAATACTGGAAGACTTGTGGCTCTTTGCATTTTTTCTTCTTTTAAATCTGTCTTCTGAAATTTTATCTTCTCTTTTTAAAGTGACGAACAAAAGACGCTTTACTCCCTTCCATTGTTTCGTTATTTTCAAATTATAATCTGACCTTTTCTTGTTCATTTCAATTCTTTTGTTTTAAGAACGTCATTTATCGCTTCAGTTTTCTTTTGTTAAACATACACATGCACACACACATCTCTATACATACAAACATACATACATATATATATATATATATATATATATATATATATGTGTGTGTGTGTGTGTGTGTGTGTGTGTGTAAACATGTGTATAAAATTGTTGAGTACATTATGTAAATATGTGCATTTTATTCATACCTATTCATATAAATGTACATATGTACGCCTACACAAACATAATTAAATATATAAACATACAAAAGTATACATAAAAATAATATATATATATATATATATATATATATATATATATATATATATGTCTGTCTGTGTGTATGTGTGTGTGTGTGTGTGTCTATTTGTCTGTTAGTGCTTGTGAGTGTGTGTGAGGTTATATAATGCACTGATCGCGATTTATGCTAAATAATATTTCTTTTGTTCTCACCTATATACCTCAACACAAACAGGCACTCACTATCTCTCTCTCTCACACCCACACACACACACGCACACACACACACATCCCCGCACACACGCACACACGCACAGGCACATAAACACACACACACACACACACATATATATATATATATCATGGCTATATATATATATATCATGGCTTCGGAAACTAAGATTAAGGGGTGTGTTTCACGCTGACTGCGGACGTGTTCAAGGCTGATAATGCCGATGTGATTTAGGTTAGAAATGGTTGCATTAGCTGCAGCTGAAGCCTTGGTCAGGTTTTGATGGCATTATGTTGACGTGATTTTTCATGTGCCTTTTGTCCTTGAGGGTTTCCATGTGTTTGTTTACAAAGAAAGAGACATCATTGTTGTTGCCGAAACGCTAGACATCATGGTTTTAGCTTAGATGGGCCATTTGCGATGGTCAAAGTGACAGACACCAAGGGTTGTTTTTAACAGTCTCGCTTCTTTGATGACCCTTAGTTGCAAGGGCATGAGGTGATTTTCCCGTACAGTGTGATCTTCAGAATTAAATTTCTCATTCTGGATACTTTCCTGTCCAACTACTCAATGACTTTAGAAGCATGGCCTAGATGTTAGTGATCGTCATCTGTTCAGTGACTTGGATATTGGTGAAGAAGTCATCTTAGAATATTGTGAATGTACGGAGGCAGTGCTA
Organism: Doryteuthis pealeii; assembly: GCA_023376005.1. Classification (NCBI taxonomy): domain Eukaryota; kingdom Metazoa; phylum Mollusca; class Cephalopoda; order Myopsida; family Loliginidae; genus Doryteuthis; species Doryteuthis pealeii. Next base: position 5,735,120 of record CM042148.1, read on the forward strand.
GTAAAACCGATTGAGATGTCGTAGGTGGTGACGATAAGTGACACACGATTCTATTGATGGTTCGGAGCCATATAGGATGGTTGTAATAACTATGGCTCTATAAATAACCTTTGTGCTCTTCTTCAGGTGTTGGTTGTACCATACGCGTTTATAACGTCTATAAAAAGCACTGCTCGCATTTGCCAGCCTGTTGTTTACTTGCTTCTCAATTGTGGCATTTGACGTGATAGTTCATCCCAGATAAGTGAACTGTTAAACCATCTTCAGCTCACGCCAATAGCAGTGTGATTAGTGATGCGGTGATATGCTTTCTCTGTGTGGACAACAAGGGCAGCATCGAATCAGTTTCGCCAGGTCTTCGTGTGGGCCTGTAATCGTCAGATTAAACAGGCAATCATCAAGACGGTATCCGTCAAGTTCTTCTGTGGCCTTCTTGAGCATCATGCTGAACAACATGATGAATAGAGTCGTTGCCCTACTTCACTCTGTTGATGATCGGGGAAGAGTTATGAGCGATTACTGTTGTGTCTGACTTTGCGACACTGTTTTTTGTGCAACCCTATAATCATATTCAGGAACTTTGCAGGATAACCGAGTCGTTCAATAATCTGCCATACTCTCTCTCTCTCTCTCTCTCTCTCTCTATCTATCTATCTATCTATCTCTATCTCTCTATCTCTCTCTGTTCTCAATTCTTTTGACAGATCAACAAACGTTACATACAGTCCCATGTCGTGCTTTTCTTGGATTTGCGGTGGTCCCGTTGTGTCTGAATCCACATTGGAAGATGTACCAATCTGTTCAGCTGAATCCTTGTGAGGATTTTTTTGGTAATAGAGGGTAGATTAAACTCCGGTAGAAGCAGTCTAACTTTTCCACTTTATTTTTTTTACACGGTAATGACCACTGCATCGTGGAGATATTGCGGTATTTTCCCCTGCTCCCAGTAACAGACAAAGAGCTAGTGGAGTTTTGCATTCAACACTGGGTCTCCAAGTTTATAAAATCTTGGTGAGATTCTATCAACTCTTGCTGTTTTGACACTTCATCCTATGCCATCTGTCGGAATATTTCGACAGATGGCATAGGATGAATTCTGTTTAAATTTGTGACAGCCTATACTGTACATAGGACTCTGAACTTGATACGTCGGGCTATGCACCGCCTTTGAGGCTTCATAGAAGCCTCTGATGTTTCAGAACAGGATAGCTGAGTTAAGTGGGCCTGATAACATGATCTCTTCTTCCCCAGCAGTTCTTGAATCCTCCTCAGTTTTCCTTCAAACCAGTCTTTGTTTGTTTCTTAGAGGAGAATCCAATGACTTCCACAGGTGTCTTTAGAGTGCCATTCATGAGTTTTAGGAGAGGGATATCAGTGGCGACGTTTCAAGAGAGGGATCTGTGGCGACGCTTGCATCTAAGCGTCGAATGAAGGACTGCCTAGAAGTTAGCTTTCTCTTCAGTTGACTGGAAACTGTCAATCTTGAACTTTTTTGATGGACCCTCCTTTTCAGTATGGGTTTAAAGTGGAGTTCGAGTTTGAAGCGAACATGGCCATAATCAGTGTGACATTATTGATCGGGTATCATTCTGATATGTAAGGTCACGCTGGCACAAGAGGAAATAGTCAATAGGATGTCAATGTTTGGACCAAGGATGCATCCAGGTTGTTTTTTAAGCTGTCTTCTGCTGGAAGATAGTGTTAGTGATGACTAGTTGATGCTCTGTGCAAACTCAAATAGCAAGTAGACGTGTTTCATATTCATACACATATACCCATGTTGGGTATATACACAATAGAAGTTCTTTCACTAGAGAGGGGAAAGATATAGACAGGTAGACAGAAAGATGATATGCATATTTGCACTACTTACTTCTGTCTCGTCGTCTGGCCGTTCGTGGGATGTCTAGTTTCTTTCTATTTCGTTGGTTGTTGGTCTTTGATTCGTTTCTTCTTCTTGGTCAGTCTTCTTGCCAAGACATGCATCAATCAACAATGCCATGTTATTATTTTTAAGACTTTTATTCTTAACTAAGTTTTCATTTCTTACTAACTACAGCGCGTGTGCAGGTGAGTCCAACTAACTAAACAAGAAACGTCTTTCTTGCCTAGGATCCTCGTTGGAACTGACGAGTTAACTAGCTCTCACGTGACCTCACGTGATTTGCGGGCACTCTGTAATATTCCATGGAAATTGCCGCCCGTGATATAAAAAAAAGGATCATCCCTGCAGAATTACAGGTTGTTGCCAATAATCTATGTCACTACATAGATTATGCAACAGATGTTGTCGATGTAGTTAGCAACACCATGTCTCTAAAGGATTTCTTTCAAGGCCGCAGAATCTCGGCGTTGAAATCACCAAAGATCATGAAAGTGTCATGTGCTGGTGTGTCTGTCTAGTATGAGATTGCGCTGATCAGAGTAAAACTTGTCCTTTTCTGCAGGGTCCGCTTAAAGAAGTGGAGAGTACAGCGAATGCGTGGCATATTGCTGAATGTGCATTGTGGTAATGCGGTTAAAATAACCTGTTGGCAGGTTTTCGAGCTTTGAAGAGATAGAATTTCTGATAACACACTGAACATCACCTAAAACCCTACCCCACCCGCTCAAAGGGCACGTCTGCCACTACCAACCATTCCAAGCTCTGTAGCGAGGAGAAAGAGTTGAAAACATCAGCCTCTTTCTGCAACTGATTTGCCTGACTGATATAGGTTATTAAATGACCACTGTTTGCTCTGTCTAGCATAGTCCTGATGTTGCCATAATGCCATAGTTAGTCTTTTCTCACCCTTGAAAATAGACGTGTACTTTTTCCTCTTTTGTTAGACCGCCACGGAAGAACACCGTTGATCTCGATTAGCCAACTGCGGTGAAGGAAACTAGCTTTATTTGAGCCACATTTTCTATGTCTCTCCCGATATGGAACAAGCAGTGTTGACCCTAGCGAACACTAATTGGTCACTCAGGATGCAGCCGAATGATGTTGTCGACGCCGGTTCAAGATCAGATGACCAATATCTTGAACCGCCTGCATGCAGAATTAGGACTGCGTTTTTCAGTGTCCTCTTCCACCTGATGCTTTCAACTCTTTCTCCCCGCTACAAAGCTTGGAATG
>CM042148.1:5740737-5758237 GCA_023376005.1 Doryteuthis pealeii
GTGTTTGTGTGTGCATTTGGGCAGCATTCTTTCATTTATACATGTAGAATTAAACAAAAGACGCATCTCTAGTATAACAATCTTATTTTTGATCTTTTCGAGTTTTCTTGCCAACTTTTTAATATTTGGGAGGAATTCGTGGATAAGTCCACCAAAGTTCAGGTCCCGAGTACTTTCGGCACTTCGAAGTGCCATCATCAGGAGTGATGTATTCCAGTTTTTTAAAGATTGTATTAATGTGGAGGCTGGAAGTAGAAGAATTGATGAGAAAGGTGTTATATGCATTTTAGAATGTGTGTACTGCATTGGAAATTAATTTTGTTTAAAGATGGTTTGTATTGTTTTATATATAGAGCTATTATTTGGATTTTTTGTTTATTTTATTTCTTTGTGCAGAATGTGTGTATTTTCCATTAGAATATTTCGGTAATTAGAGTGGGGGCATGAATGTAATTTTAGGTGTTGTGAAATGGAGCTATTATCTGTTAAATGGGGGGGGGGGGTAGACGACGGGACAATGTGGTTGAGGTGAATTCAATGTATGTATTTTCATTTTCTGAGAGACTGCAATCTCCTAGGGGACATTTAAATCTGTATAATACATTGGTCTCATTTAACCGGCTTGTCTGGGGAGAGAAAATTGTTACGAACAACGAGGTTAGTTGTTTTGAATTTTGTATAATAAATAATCAATTTTACCTTATTATCAGAAAATGAAAAAACACAAGTTCATAAAACGAGTGATGTTTATTTCGCCAACGCTGCTGTGTTTCGATCTGTTTCAATAGATCTTCATCAGGGCTTTTGTTAATTATGTTTTTTCAATTTTTCACTATATTACATAATGTCGGATTCACTTCCACTTTCTCTTCACATCTTGTCTTTGAATTATATATATAATATATATATATATATATATATATATATATATATATATGTGTGTGTGTGTGTGTGTTGTGTGTGTGTGTGTGTGTAGAGATAGAGAGAGAGGAATTATATACAATTAAATCACAATAACTAGCTAATTCGGCAAACAACGCGTGTGTCATGCAGAAATACTGGACAACTGTTTCGAGCTATAATACTATTATGTAATTGTCTGTTTACCATGACTAGTTGATTTGACGAGCCTTGTTTGTGGCGTGGGTTGGTGGCTCAGGGTGAGAGTTTCGGCTCTGCATTCTGTGGTCAATGGTTCGGTCTCCATCGGGAAGAGGCCACGGTATACATTGTTGATGAGAGCTAATAGGACTAAATTGCTGTCCAGTATTTCCGCATGTCGAATGCATTGTTTGTCTAAATTGCTGGTCATGGTAATTTAAATACAAAATATATTTTTTTCAATCTTTGCTCTTCTGATTCTTGATCTCTCAATTGATCATATATGATCTTAAGTTCGAGAAATCGTTGTCATGTTCGTCACTCTTCTGATTTTGTATGTCAATGCCGGTAACCTCTGGTCACCTGTTGTTCAAGTCATTGCAATCTTTATTCCTCAGCTTCAGCTTGTCTCTGGTGTTGCACTGCAAGAGCATTATGCAATTTCTTTCCAAAGGATGATTTTTCTTTCTTATGAGACATTATTTTTTTTGTAAACTTGTCCAATTTTGTGGTTTTGTTAGGTGTATCTTTCCCTCTTTTTTAAATTTTTAGATTAAATTCAAATTATATTATTTTTGTAAAGATATAGCAATTCTTTATTCTTTTAATTTAGAATAGATAATTTATAAATGCGGCCTAAAGATTTCCCAGTGTAGAAAGGAGACAAAACGATATGTTTCAGCTCATAAGGTCAAACATTTCTCCACTTCTAATATTGTCGTCTGGGCCATTGTGGTGGTTTCTGAATTGGACAGCATTCTTGATTGTTCGAGCAAAATTCTCAGGGAAAATTACAAAAAATTTCATAGAAAGACGTTAAACAAAAAACAACATTTCTTCAAAATAGCTTAGATTTTATTCACGGTTTTTCCGTGTGATAATTTCTCTCTCTCTCTCTCTCTCTCTCTCTCTCTCTCTCTCTCTCTCTCTCTCTCTCTCTCTCTCTCTCTCTCTCTCTCTCTCTCTCTCTCTCTCTCTCTCTCTCTCTGTCTTTCACACAAATATTCCATATTTGACATAATTATAATAAATGTACCTGTTCTTTTGTGAGATCTAATGTGTGTGTGTGTGTGTGTGTATGTGTGTGTGTTTTCTTGGCAGAAGGAAAAACCTTTATTTTCTATATCTTTTACCTGTCAATTCCGAAGGTTATTTGTTCGTCTAACTAGAACAATTTTCTTTTCTTTCTTTTTTCTAATCCAAAAGGGAAAATATAAAATAATTCTTCCTTAAAGCACTGTTTTGATTGACCAAAGAAATATATATATAAAAATGTTTATTTACATTTTTTGTCAATGCAAGGCAGAAAACTTTTGTTATTCTGGCTAGTAATTATATCTGATACGTATATCACAAATTTTACGCACTAGAGTAGAAAAACCTTAAATCTCTGTATTAATTTTTAATTCGAAAAATGCATAAATTTTTAACGAAACATAATTATTTTAAAGTAATTTTGTGGTTTACTTATAAGTTCATGATCTTTGAAAAAATTACTTCATTCAATAAACCTGTTTCCTCAAAATTTTTTTACATATCGAATTTCTACAATTTCCTTCGGTTTTGTTAAAAAATAAATCAATAATTCATTCCAAAATATAACATTTTTTACCTAATACCGTGAGAGTTTTTGAAAGATAATGCCTTCTGGATGACCCGAAACTTCAATTTATGCCACCCAACAGCTGGTGGAAGCCCTCTGGGTAGTCTTTCTATAACCTTCCCAGGGACTAAAGGAGGCCAAATTCCAAGCTTCAATTAATAAGGTCCAAATTCTGAAGAGTCGATAAAACTCAACTATACAAAAAAAAAATACGAATTATATATATATATATATATATATATATATATATATATATATATATATATATATATATATATCGAATCATACATCCATCCTTTACCTCCCTGTGTCAATTCGCCTATTTCCAGTCGGTCAAATTAGTTCCCCTTTTTGTTTTTTGTTTTTTATCGCTGGAATCAAAAATTAATTCGTGTAGGCGAGGCAATATAAAACTATCAACATAAAGTGACGCACATTAAACCTCGGAGCGACTCTGACAGCGATTAAGATGAGACAAGAGTCGAGAGGGTCTGAAGTGGAAGCAGGCAAGGGGACCTCTTACAAAGAAAATGACAATAAAGCTTTTCATCTCCCGTCGTTGCTTGTGGTCGAGAACAGGCGTAACAGAGAACATCAACAGGGAACTGAAGTGTAATGAATCGGCGGGGGTGGGGATAAAAAATCAAGATCAAGTATTCACTGCTTAATTTAGCGGTTAGGAATGCATCCATTAATGTCGGGGTCCGTGTCATACGTTCAACTTACTTATCCATGTGGTCTCCTTAACAAAAATAATGATAAACGAAACAGAAATATTAAGCGGTATCAAAAATAATTTCGTTATTCTAAAACCTTCACACCAAAAACTATTTCATATATGTATTTGTTCAACGCCTCCACTACAAGCTGGATGTACATATTTACCAACCCCTTCTCACCAGCAGGATGTGACACAAGGTCAATTTTCAGGCGGAGTTTAACAGGTTTGAATTCAAAGTTTACCTTCTCCTAGACAGGTGGCATAACCAACGTTAAAGAGCCCAGCCTGCCCTGTTATTTATCCATAGCTAGAGGGATGCAGATGGATGCATACCTTTACGAAAGGTATTAGCGCTATGTGAAATATAAACAGCATTGTCTAGGATTTGAACTCGGATCGACGACACCATTTCCTACGACTCTAACCATTACACAACGCGCATCAAGCTGGATGTAACACAAGTTAATTTAATCAGTGGAGTTTAATAGGTTTGAATTTAGAGTTTTCCTTCTCCTAGACCGGTTGCCACACCAGACTTAAAAAGCCCAATTTGTCCTACTATTTACCCATAACTACATGCAGGACAGATGCATTCATGGCTTTACCAAGAGAATTACCGTGAAGTGAAACGCAGTCTCATCCACCATTTAGTCCCACTATTGTATAATTGTTAGAAAGCTCCTCTCACAGTTCCATTACTAAAGAATAGCGAGTTCGATCCTCGCTGAATGGCCCATACTTGCGATCTTGTCTCATCTTACCCGTAGTGAACGAGTTGGATAAATATCTTCATTTCCCTTGGGCACAATCACTATGTGAAATGAAAACAGACTCACTCAGGATTTGATAGACTATTTCATGCACACATCTAAAGATTATCTATGAGCCAATGATATTATTTTGTATGCAGTTCCCCACTAATCTATCTGATAAAATAAAACTGGAATTCTTTCAAGCCTCAGTATTACTGTATGGCTGAAAAAATTGAACTCTAACGAAACGCTTGGGGGAAAAAAGTTAGATTGTCATTACACAAGAACGCCGTGTGTTGTTTTGAAAAGAATCCTGATAGCAGATGTACGGCCACTTGCGTGCTATCACATAAACAATCTAAGTATGACTAGAAAAGCACGCTGGGCACTGCTAGAGAGTAAGAACGAACTCATAAGCGACGTTCTCACACCTTGGTTGTTGTGCAAATAGTCTCTCCGCAACGAATTCTATCAAATGCAATGGTTGTTGCAAAAGTTGCTGTATCGTTAAATCAATCATTGTAAAATGTGCGTATATATGTGTCCTCGTAGGTCGAAAATGTACCTAGTCGTTAACTAACGTTTTTAACGTATAACAAATATGAATAACGAATGAAAGATGGACTAGTATGTAGAACAAACACTTATTTTATTTAATGCAGAGAAGAGCTAATAGCTTCCACCGAACACAAACACTTATATTGTTCATCTAACCATGTGTCATTGTGATTTTTTCTTGCTTCTTGTATTCACAATATACCGCGTCCTAAACTGCAGGTCACTCCCTAACTTTACTGTCCAAGAGGAGTGACCCTGGATCTGTTTAGATTGAGCGCTTTAAAAATAAGGTTTGTTGAAATGTTTTCACCAGGAAAGTTACAGCTTTTTACAGTGATTTGCTGTTAATTTGAAAATACCCCGTTATCAAGTTTAATTCATAGCAAGTATTTAGAAGTACAATAGCATGACAGGCGGCCGTTATTTTACTATGCTCTGTATTGGAAGATGCTCCCCCCAAAAAGATACGTTCAAATATTGAGCACTGGGACTACTTAATAAGAAGTTAACTGCATTTGTTAACAGCATATCTTGACAGACTAACATATGCAAAGTGCAGAAAATTGCTTTCTCCTTCCCTGCGGGCATCTTAGGGAAATTCTTGTGATTATAAATGTATGAAACCCAAGAAATAATATATATATATATATATATATATATATATATATATATATATATATATATATATATATATATATATATATATGAGTGGCATATACATATAACTGCTAGAGTTTCAATCCTATATGTAATATCCCAACTGTCATTATTTACATCACATGGATCAAATTGATGCGCTTGTGTAATAGTTTTCGTATAGGAAATAGAATCGGCGATCCGAAATTGAATCCAGTACGAAGCTGGAAAACGTCGCTTATAATTTCGTTTTGCTTTTCCAGCAGCCTCAGCATGTCTTTACACTGTTACTTGAATGTTTTGTGTTTTGTAAGGTGTTGCTTCCATGATCTTTTTTTTTTTTCAAAACAGTGCGCAGCATACTTGTGTAGTTTCTATCTAGCTTTTTCTCCAAGTGGGGCAGCCATACAATAGTAATTACACAGCTGCAGCTCAGAAGAATTCCCTTTCTCTTCACCAGAAAGATGACTATGAAAACGCATTCATAATAATATAATGAACTCATAGATAATCATTAATATGTACAAAAATAGTCTATCAAATAACTAGCACCCTTGGAAAAGGTATGCATTACACTAAGTGATGAAAGGGACAGTTCACTTCGCACTAATGCCCCTCAAAAAGGCATTGATCCATCTGGTCTCCTCGCTGCTACAGGTAAATAATAGGGCAGATGGAGTTCTTTAGTTTAGGTAAAGAAATAAGCCTAGAAGGAAAACTCTGAATTCAAAACCGATGTATGTTTAAAAATTGTCCCTGTGTCTCATCCAGCTCGTAGTGGAGTTAAGTAAATTCAAACAGGGTTTGCTTTCTTTGGTTTCTTTGTTTAACGGCATATCAACCTTCGTGGGGTATTTAATGGCAAATCAATCCTTTTACAAAACAGGAGTGGTACTATTTAACCCATAGCTGTGAATTCATACATGGTTCAAATAATATTGAGACTGAAGTTACATTTATCAAGACAGAAATGAACAACCATTGAAATATTTTCATCAAAAAAGTTCCCTTAGCATTCAACACATTTTACAATAGATTTTCCATTAGACTATGAAAATTCTCTTTGGATTTGCTGTTTTAGTTTAGGAAGAAAAAAGAAATTCAAGAAGCATGATCTGGTGAATATGGAGCACATTCATAATCCTGTGTTTTGCAAAATGAAAAACATTTTTTTAAATAAAATACGTATCGAGATTAGTCTCGATACGTTTTTTTTTTCATAAAGTATCGAGAATTGACATCCATTAGACATTAATGACAGAACAGAATTTGTTTTAGACTGCAGTCAGGGTGTCTAGACTTTGTATTTGGGGAGTGCTTAAACAATTGTATTGTTATTATATTTGAAAATAGAGCTTATTTTAGGTTGATTATAATATTGAAGACATTTTATCTTCCCAAAGAATATGTTACATATAAATAGCATGTTAGGGAAAAACAGAATGTCGCACGGAGTGTGAGGAATCTTGCACTTATACAATTGTATGTTTCGCAAATCGCTGATCAGAAAGCATCAATAATTTGATCATTATATAATGAACATATTACAGATTTCTTTTCTATAATACATATCAAGATTGGTTTCTTTTTTATAATGTATATCTAAATACTTGTCTTTTTTATAATGTATATCACGATTTTTTGTTTTTTTGTTTTTGCATAATGTATATCCAGACTGGCTCATTTATTAGAGCAGTCAAGACATTTGGACGTCACCAGTTTATTACAAGATTTAGTCAGATATACACATCTTCTATTTTGAATTCTAAATTTTGAATTTAAAGAAATAAAAATTCAGTCTCGTTACTTTATGATCACCCATTATCTTTGAATTCCACAGCAAACCAACTGTTAGAATTGATAAATTAGACGTCAACTACGAAACATTTTCTTTTAATAATTAATTTGAGCTTTTCTCCCAAAAGATTTAATCACTTTGAGGGCATTTCAACTGATTATTGTTTGATATTTTAAAATTACTATTATAATTAAAAACTTCTGTTTGCTGATATTTAACTCATTAGAAATAGATTTTGAAAATAACTTTTAGTTTAATAAAAGTTTTAAAGATGAATATTTTGCTGATTAAGCCAAATGATATGTCGACTGTTGGCATGTTTCATGGTTCTGGGTCATTTCCTTTTTATTCGGGTCGAGGATATTTTAGCACCCATTCATAAAAAATGTGTCAAAGTTAAAATACAGGTGATATTTCAGCTAGAATATGTATCTTAAAAAATATTGAAATAATGATTACATAAACATAAATTAATTTTATTAGGGCAATACAATTAAGATAATCTCATTTAAAAACAAATTATAATAGATAACATGCACACACCCACACCACTCATACCCCACCCACACATACATCCCCATCCCATACATATATATATATATATATATATATATATATATATATATATATATATATATATATATATTAATTACGCTAAAAATCGAGTGAAACATGCCAATCTGATTTTCTAAAGTGTCTTTAATTTCTTCTCATGCCATCGGAATAATTCAAACGCCACTAGTCACTTGGTTGTAACATTCATGTTTCGACCTATGTATTCTCCGATTTTCTTCAGGTGTCTTTTGTTGGATTCAACCCGAACCCTTAATCCCTTTATTCAATCCATTGGGGAAGAATGTTCTCATTCCGCCTTATGATATCACGCATCGATTAATTTGCTTCTTATTTACTTCACACTTATAATGTTTTTATTTCCTCTGAAGCCGTGCCCAAATATTAAATTCACGATTTCCAGATAGAATCCAATCATCAACCAATAGATACTTTATTTCCTTTTCTAAAATAATCAAACTGATTAAAAATTGAGTTTTGTTGATTTACAGTGAAAGATGTTGTTGGTTCTACAAAGAAGCTGTAAATTAAAAACGTGTCCTGATTTGTTGGTGAAAAAATCCAGTATTCGTTGATTAGTTTATCTATATAGGTAAGTAAAATAAAAAGAAGTTAAGAAAAAAAATGTGTCCTTTCAATAAAATGAAGCTAAGAATTAAAACTGTAAAAGTTTTTATATACAATTTCCTGTCTTGGTTTACAATTGAGATAGTATTGAAAAAAAAAGGTTTGCAACATATTCATGTTTTAAAGTTGTCCAAAAACCTAAGATGATTCTTTTACAATTGTTACAAAACAATTTTCGAAAAGGCATTAATTCAAATTTTACCTATGGAATCTGTGAGATAATTAAATATGGTGGGTTTCACGTACTTTTTGGACTTATAAAGAACTGGGAATAGTCCCACATATCAGTTAATTTCTAATTATTGAATTATATCATTTAATCAGTAAAAACTAAAAACTAAATTTTGTATTTTTCCTTATCATATTAAAGTGTATGCAATGCTTAACTCGTTGTCGGCAGGTACATACCAAACCAGACGCAAATCATATATATATATATATATATATATATATATATATATATATATATATATATATATAATATGTTATTTTCGTAGAGTTCTTGCCCTGTTCCACGTTAAGATCAATCCTTAGAGGTACTTTTTTTTAACCTGACACTCTGCAAGAATCCGGAATTAAATCATCTTGTCATGTGATATCATTTCCAAAACTTGGATCATTGCAGAATTCTTCTCCATTTACAAGTTGTTTTTTCTTAAATTAATTTTATATTAGTCATATCGCTAAAAGTTAGGAGGATGTTATTTCTCCCCCCCCACTATCTCTCTCTATCTATCTATCTCTTTCTTTCTTTCTTTCTTCTTCTTGCACAACCAGTGTCACATCACCAACGCAATTTAATATTCCAGAAAAAGTAGAAAATAACTGAATATGAAACCGTCGAGATGGGTTCAAATTTTTGTTACATGGATTAATATTACATTGACGATAGTGTTCTTAGAGAAGACATGTGCTCGACTTATCCATTTCCTTACATTTCGTTAAAGCGGTTTTAGATTCAGCTATATTTGACCTTCATAAAATTACAGTCTAATTTTAGTAATTTTAATTCAGTTGATTTACTGGCAGTGAACTTTAGTTGTTGTCATTTGTACATTTGGAATAAAGCCAGAAGTATGTGAAACCCGGCGAGATGAAATCCCTAAAATAGTCTATTACCCTACCTGACTGGCCATTAAACCACCCGAGGTACCCAAAGATATGTGAGACATAATCAGTGTTGTTGTAAGAAATGAACTTGGCGAGCTGAGTTCAAATCATGGAAAGGTTGATTTATCACCTTCATTTGGAAATGCCATTCAACAGCTCCCCACTTTCCTTGGTCAACATCTCCAGGCTTCATATTTCCAGATTGAATGTGTACCGAATGATTTCAATGAAAGACCTATTGATTGATTGGTTGATTTTAACGGCATGTCAACCAGTCTAGACATAACAGAACTACGTTTATTTGACATGCATATTTTTGTGTAGTTAGGGTTAGGGTTAGGGTAGGTTAGGGTTAGGGTTAGTAATGGCAATGAACACTCTCCACTCCCCAGAGTTCCCGAATTGGAAAGTCACTATGCAGTTTGACGTTATACCCAGGACACTAAGACTCTAAACTACTGCCTTTTAGTACATATATAATAAAAATAATTGCCATAAAAGCAATATGGTCGGGACAATCATAGAGGTGCTAGGATTATATGATAGTCCCATTGGGGAGGTTTACCTCTCTGTAGAAGTGCAGTCAGCAAATTCTACCACCCCAACCGATAGGGCAGGAGATGACGTTTAAGATTATTTTAAACATTTATGCAATGACGCTTAAAACGTAATATTGGAACTAATTATGAAGTGTTTTCCAATTTAAAATGGCTGTGAAGATATATTTGTGTACTCCATGTAATTGGCGACCATAATTGCTAAACTGATTTTTGTATGAAACAACTAAACAAATCTTGATATAACTTCAAACCAACAAACCAGAGTTTTTATGTAAAGTTTTCCTTGCAATATCCTTCAATATATGCCCATGTCAACGTTTTTCAATCCAAGGATTTATCAATAATCTTTTATTTCTTCTTGTCTTACAATATCTTTCGATCCATCCATCTTTCTATACAAATCGTTCAGTCTGTACGCATGAATATTTGTGTGCATACCTGTATGAAACATTCGCTCAAAGGAAGAAACAAAAAGAACACGTCTATACATCTCCTTCAGGACTCTCAGCGTTTTCTTTTCCTTCTTCTTGGTGTGTTTGTCAGGATTTACGTTCATCCTCCCGTGTCTCTGTTTTTGTGTAGGGCTAAGTGTTCAGCGAAGCATTGCCAGTGCTTAAGTCCATTCAACTGGCGAATCGTACCTTTCCCTCCCTCCACACAGACCAACTTTTTTTTTTCGTTTTTTGTTTTGTTTTTACCTTTTGTTTTTCCTCCCCCTCCCCTGCACCACCATTCTCGCACAAAGCTTTGTATATAAGCAAGAGAAGGTCAATAGGCTCACCGTTCTTGTCCTGCTTTTACCATTAGTCAATAATCACACTTGATATTTCAGGCAATCGTTTCTCTCAAATTCCTTCTTTTACGCCGTTCAATGTCCTCAAACAATCAGTCGGCTTAGGTCTCTTTCTTTCTTTTTTCTTACTTTTTTTTTTTTTTTTTTTCTTACTTTTTTTCTTTTTACTTTTTTCTTTTTTTCTTTTTTTCTTTTGGTAATCCTCTGAAAAATACGCTCGGAGTTTTTATCTACTTTTGATATATGATTCTATTTACATGAAAACACGCATACGGGTTTGTATTAGATGGATTATGCGAATTAAAGAAGACGATAAATCGTCGGTCTGTGTGTATTTACTACTGATTGATAGAAAGAAAGAAAGAAAGAAAGATAGATAGATAGAAGATAGATAGATAGATAGATGGATGGATAGATAGATAGATAGATTGATAGATCTATTGATAGATAGATGAACGGTATGAGGTATATAAGCGATATGATTAAACTGGTTGCTCGCTTTTCCTCCAAATTTTTAAACGACAAGTGTATATATATATATATATATATATATATATATATATGAGAGAGAGAGAGAGAGAGAGAGAGAGAGAGAGATGGATAGAAAGATTAGAAAAGTGATATAGTTGAAAAGTGTTTGATAGATAGAGAGATAAGACCATATAGAGATAGATAAATAAGATAGACGAGGAAAGATATGTCAAGACTTGTATATGTACAAATTATATCAATATATATAAATGTATAAATGATTATGTCAAATATATAAATATGTGAACAATTTGAGAGCAAAGTCCATGGTGGCATAGGTATGTATAAATATAGATCAATATATATGATCATCCATTCATCAAGATAGATAGATAGATAGATAGATAGATAGAAACACAATGGGACACAGATGTGGCTATATAATATACATTACTATGAGTCAATAAACTGATTAATTTACAAACGATATATAGATCGGTTGGCCGAGAGGGCAGGATAGAGTACGAATGAGAGGGAAAGGGGGAGAGAGAAAGGGAGAAAGAAATAAAGAAATAAAGAAAAAAGAAAAAAGGAAAGAAAGAAAAAGGAAGAAAGAAGAAAGAAAGAAAAGAAAAAAGAAAGAAAAAATAAAGAAAGAAAAAGAAGTAAGAGTCGAGGCTATGGAAGACGAAAACTGACGCACATGACTTGTTAGAAGGAATTGCACTCTTCTCGGCCACAATAGAAACTCCATTGAAAGTGCTGTCATCAAACAGCCGAAGCATGTCGAAGGCAAGTGACAGAAAACAAAGTAACAGGAAGGCTGCGAAACAAGATGGTGTGTAAGTAATGGCGGCATAGTGAAGTAACACAGCGCCTCCTAGTGGCGAGATGTCGAACGAGAGAATGTCAAATAGTGCAGATGTCAGGTGCGGGCCGGGGATAACGGTTGGCTCGCGGCGTGACATTGAAAAGCGATAAATAGCCCGCCGCCGTTGGCACTACTTGTCATCCTCTTGTCGAGTGGACTCACCACAGAGTTGACACGACGATTCCTACGCGCCGATCGCGGTTTCTGCGGTTAGTTCATGGCAATTTTGAACATGCTGGTTAAACGAGAACTTAATCAGGGACAACTTGATTTATTGCATTATTGTGTTATACATCTCCTTCTTCTTTTCGTGGTGGTTGTTATCACGGGTATAGATCTCGTAAAAGGTGACGGGATTATTTACAGACGGATCAGAACTTACCACAATGATTGATTGATGGACTTATTGATTTTAATGGTATATCAATCTTTATATGGTTATTTCATAACTAGAGATTTAAAACAGCGTTCATTGTACGTTTATATTTATATTGTATGTATTTTTTTACTTAAAAGTTTATTTTAAGTTATATTAAATATTCCTATCTAATACAGATAATTTGCACACAATTGTATGGTCTCAAGTACTCCAATCCAATTCTAATAATCTATATACAATTGTATAGTTTCAACTTACTATTTCTATCTTCTAGTAATTATTTGTTTGCATAGAGATATATGGTTTCAATTAACTAATAACAATCGTTAATAAACAATTACAGCTTCAAGTAACTACTCTTAATGCAAATAATTTAGTTATATATCAAGTATTCCTATCTATTACATATAATATGCGTATTTTAACTATTCATATCGAATGTTGATAATTCTTCCCCAGTTATATTGTTTTAAGTAATTATTTCTATTTAACAATAGCATTTTTGTACACAGTTATATGGTTTCTAGTAAGTTAAATAATAATCCTTAGTAAACAATTATAGCTTCAAGTAACTATTTTTAGTGCAAACAATTTACAGTTATATTGCATCAAATTCTAATGCAAATAATTTTAAAAAAACAATTTTTCCTACATATGGTACACTAACAAGTACTGCCAACCCGGGTCAGGGTGGGCCTCTAATGAAAACTTATGGGGAAGCGAGATCATGTATTTCCCGTCCACTGTAGCCAGCACTTTCACTTTGTCGGTCTTCAATGACTTTGATATTATGAGGCCAATTGTTTGCTACCGTCTCGACGATATCCCAGACGTAGTAGTCCAGATAATTTAAATAATTAGTACTTGGAGGCCACATACTAGCGTTTTAATGATGAGGAAAATTTTAGGCCAGCCACATTTGGGTCACGTGGACAATATTGAAGGGTGCATATTCCCGTTGGATTGTATAATACCTTCTCTGGCTCTCCCTTTCGATCCAGAATTTGGTCAAAGAGTTTATCACATCGATGGATCTTGCTGAGGTTGTGGCTGATGATTTCCAGGAACTTACGAACTCTTGCTCTTTGGTTTTCAAAAAAGCATAGCTGGGACTTGCACCCACATAATACGAACTTTAGATGACCTGTTTTTGAAAAAGTATCTAGCAATCTACTTTCTAATATCTTTACTGCGTGAGAGAATTCGATCGGTGTGCTGGACTAAGCTGATCCTCGTAATTATACGGGCTATTATCGTAATCATCCCTATATAATACGCACTTTCAAATTTAGGTGCTAATACTATACTCGAGAACTAAATGTTAACGTGCTTCGACATATTTATTCGCTAATTAATGGTCGTAGTGGAGGGCTTAGGGAAATTAGACAATGATTCAAAACAGTTTACCGATCGTGATGAAGAAGGCAGTGAAAAATCAACGATTGTCCTAAGCAAGAACCTGCTGATATGTTTTCTTGTAACTTAACCTAAATAGATGGAATTACAAGAGGAATTTACTACCGCTGAAATTATATATATATATATATATATATATATGTGTGTGTGTGTGTGTGTGTGTGTGTGTGAATGGAAAGCAAATTGAATCTGACAATATGAGTAAAAATGAGTAAAGAAAAGAAATGTAGATGGATGAAAATGAATTTTATCGATACCACTTTTAATCGATATCACTTACACATGTGTTTCGGTCCGTTTATCAAAATGTATACGGATTTACGCTATTATTATTATGAAAATAATCAGATGGAGTTGATAATAATAATAATAATAATAATAATAATAATAATAATAATAATAATAATAATAATAATAATAATAACAGGAAGAATGTAAAAATATTCAGTACACAGAGATATTTTTTACGATCTTCATCAGAGTGATTTTTTTTATTTTTTGAGTAGAGATAAAAATCCGTTGGAGACAAAAACAGAATTTTAAATGTTCGAAAAAAGAATATTTTTTTAATCATTTGGAACGCAGAGACCGATAAATTTTTATCTCTACTTAAAAAATTAAAAAATTCACTCTGATGAAGGTCGTAAAAAATCTCTCTGTGTACGGAATATTTTTACATTCTTCCTATTATTATTATTATCATCATTTCAACTCCATCTGATTATTTTCATAATAATAATAGCGTAAATCCGTATACATTTTGATAAACGGACCGAAACACATGTGTAAGTGATATCGATTAAAAGTGATATCGATAAAATTCATTTTTATCCATCTACATTTCTTTTCTTTACTCATGTTTTCCTATATATATATATATATATATATATATATATATATATATATATATATATATATATATGTGTGTGTGTGTGTGTGTGTGTCTGTGTGTGTGTGTGTGTGTGTGGGTGTGTATTTTGTAAATTTGTGTCAAAATATAAGATTACATAGTTGATCTTCCTGTCAAAATATATGCATCGTTTTACAACCAAATTCCATATTACCAATTGACCGTAGGAAGTTACACTCAATATAAATATGTTTCATCTTTTAAATTTGTCTAAGTTAACTTTAAAACCGGTCAAATTTAGGAATTAATTTTGTCGAGATAGAGATAATATAATTATCTTACCTAGTTTTATTACATTTCTAATCTATTATAATTGATTCTTACTTGACTATGAATAGGATTGTCTCTTTCTTTATTATTGCTTGAATATTGATTGGTTAACCCTGAATTTAATATTATTATAATTGAGTCGTACTTGAATATTATAGGATCGACCCATGTTTGAATATTACTAGAATTAACCCATAATTGAATATTAACTGAATTAACCCTGACTTGAATTTTACTGCAATTGGCACTAACCTGACTATTACTGGGATTAAACCATACTATTGATCCTGTATACAAGGGATTGACCCTTACTTGAATTATACTCAGACTTAAATATTACTAGGATTGAGCCTTATTTGAATATCAATAGAATTGACCCTTGCTTGAATATTACTAGGATTGACCCTTGCTTGAATATTACTAGGATTGAACATGACGTGAATATTACTGGGACTGACCTTTCCAGAGGGTGTGGTCAGATCCTTCAGATTAATGATTTCAGTTATAAATAAATTTGTCTCAAATTTAAATTTGAGTTAACTAAGAATGAGTAAATTTCATAAATTAATTCATTCTGAATATTGTAAATAAAAAGAATCAATAATGTTATAAATATAATTAAATAGTTAATCCATCTTCAAGATTTGGTGGAAGGCTCTTCTATCCATTGACTTCGAGTAAAGATGTTACGCTTAAGTGGGATTAAATAAGATTACTACAAACAACATACTAAAATAAACAAATTGAGCAATAATAAACAATTGTTTGGACGATATCTTCATCAAAACTACTACCACCACAGTAAAGTGTCTCTACCTCTGTTCCAAATAATAAAACAAGAACAAGAAGAAGAAGAAGAATTGCATTGATGGTGGTGATGTGAGGGGGGATGATGACTTAGCAATAATGCCAACATTAAAATCCTGCCTCTCATAGATATTCGCATTAAAGTTTTTATCATCTTCGTTTCTTTATGACAATTTGGTAGCATCTATTATCCTTGTCCTTTCGGGTTCGTTGCGAGATATAAAATTGGCTCGAAAAATTAAGTGTAATATATGCAAAGGCAGGGCTCATGTTGTAAAATAGAACTGAAAGAATTGGGTGGGGGTATGAGAAGACAAAAAAAACAGGACGAAGAGGGAAGGTAGAGGGGCTAAGGAGAAAGGAAATAAAGAAGGAGGATGAGAAGAAGGGACAAAGATGAGGGAAAGGTTTAGAAGGAAACGATGAAACCATAGGCGTAGAAGAATGCAAAAAAGAAAAAAAACAGACAAGAGGGACAATGTATATATATATATTGTTTGGTTTGGTTTCTTTGTTTCATAGCATATCAACATTTGTGGGAGATCTAATGCCAAAGCAATCCCTGTAGAAGAAGCATTAGAGGTACAATTTAACCCATAGCTGAGGGGATGTGAATGTTCATACCTGCCCCATGGGTACTAATCCGAAATTTAACGTTATAGCGCGACTATATATATATATATATATATATATATATATATATATATATATAGAGAGAGAGAGAGAGAGAGAGAGAAAGAGAGAGAGAGAGATTTGGACAAGAAAGCGCTTAAGCAGATAAACAGTCAGTAAAATATGCTTAGTGTGGTATATAACTAACAAACGCAATTAAGTAGAAAACTAATTATTTGTCAAATGATGTGTAAAATAAATTCTTTTTCACTGCTAGGCTACGGGATTATATATATATATATATAATATATATATATATATATATATAGAGAGAGAGAGAGAGAGAGAGAGAGAGAGAGAGAGAAACAGACAGACAGACAGACAGGCAGAGACAGAGAGAGACAGAAACAGAGATAGAGATAGCACTTTTTACTTCCTTTCCAAACATTTTTTCAGCCATTGTCTTCCGTTATTTTATTCTATACCGTTTTCGATTCCTTCTCTTTACCGTTTTTTTTTTTCTTTCGACCTCCCACTTTCTTATCTTACTCTCCTTTTTTTTCTACACTTTGGCTCTTTCAACCTCACTCTCCTTGACTTCGACCTTTGCCTGCTCCTTCTTCAGTCTTCCCCACCCCTTCTACCCTATCAACGTCCTTTCCATCCGCTGCTTGATCCTGCTTTATAACCGACACACAAATACCAGAATTTATCCTCTGACAATAAAGCAGCAGCAGCAGCAGCAGCAGCAGCCATAGCTTTAACAACTTGACTCATCGATAGTAATCAAATCCGATATTGCAAACCGACAACTGTTGTCTTTGTTTATTGGCCGGAGCAAAAGTCCGTGGATTGACCGTGTCGATATTTGGCCAATGGACACATTAGGCATAAATAAAATGATACCAAATACAATAAATTTCCAAGAATGA
>CM042148.1:5763237-5780737 GCA_023376005.1 Doryteuthis pealeii
GTTTGAGCTCTGGTCCAGTGTTCGAAAAATAACCTACGGAGACCCACAACATCACACCTAAAATAAAAACACTACTCGCAGCACAGACAAACATGATATACACATCAACGAAGACATAGCTCTAACCACAATATCTGAAAATACAGCCATAGAACCTAAACCCAATACAAACCTACTCAGATGTAAAAAACAAAAAAAACAACTCTTAATTTAGCAACATTTAACGTTAGAACACTAAAACAATGCGTGCAAGAACACAGATTTAACCATAGTGATTTAGAATTAAAATACCATGAATCTGTAAATGGCTGGATGTTTGTGTCTGCATCAGCCTGGAAAAACTCGCCAATCCCACCATAAGGGGTGTAGAAATGCTCCTCAGCTCACGGCCCCTAAAATCGCTTAATAGCATAGAAAAGATTCAACCGAGAATAATGAAGGCTACGTTTAATGGCAACCCCTGCATGATTGTAGTCTCATGTTACAGCCCACTAATGTCAGCGATGAAATGGACATTGTAATATTCTATAACGAACTATCCTCCCTATACAGACACACTCACAGACACAATGTTCTGATCAAAAGGGGAGACATGAATGCACAGATAGACAGAAACGAAAAAAATAGATTCAGCTTTCACAAAACACCAAACAGGTGAACTTCTAGCCGAGTTTCCCCTTGAGAACATGTCTAAATACCAAATTCCCAAAACGAAGGGGCAAACTCTGGACCTACACATACCCAGTCACAAAAGCGCAACTAGACTACATCCCAATAAATAAAAAATGTATAAACAACG
Source organism: Doryteuthis pealeii (assembly GCA_023376005.1). Lineage (NCBI taxonomy): Eukaryota > Metazoa > Mollusca > Cephalopoda > Myopsida > Loliginidae > Doryteuthis > Doryteuthis pealeii. The sequence goes on from CM042148.1 coordinate 5,764,037, forward strand.
CCATGAACTGTGAAGCATACTTCTCCTTCGAGTGAGTATCCTCCGATCACAGAATAGTCACTGCCAATCTGCACCTAAGTCTACGTAGAAACAAAGGACAAACCAATACATCTAAACTTACCAACAGAGATATATGCGATCGCTACTCTCTAACAGTAAGGAATAAGTTCGACATCGTCCAGGAGAAATCTACAATGCACACTCCAAATGAGGAACACGAAAATATCATCAGTGCCCACCTTGAAGCTGCTGCAGCATACATACCGACCAAACAAAGAGCAAAACAAACTGTCCTCTGGAAAACAGAAGTACTTATAGCAAAGAGAAATAATATTAACAAAACATCCAAATGCAATAAAATAAATCCAACTAATATCAACACAGAAAACCTCCAGAAATCCCAGGTAGAATTAACAGAAACATACAATAGATAACAGATACAATACATCAAAGAACAAATAAATAAGATCAGACATGCAGTAGAAGACAGGCAGTCGCGATTAGCATGGCAAAACGAAATTAGTGGCAAGAAAGTACCTCTAGATCAAAATTAAAGGCAAACAGCCAAAAGGATAGACTCCAGAAATGGAAAGACCACTTCCAGAAACTATTAGAATCCCCCACTAAAATCCTAGAAAATAACACCCAAAAAATAATGAATAATCAACCAGACATAAGGCTAGAAGACATTACAATGGAGGAACTCAACGAAATACCCCCAGAGGTCTGGAGAATAAGGAAATTTGATGAAATATTACTTAGGCTATGCAATGCAGTATACAGACAAAACAGGATAGAAAGATGGAAAAAGGGTTGCATGCTCCCATTCCGCAAAAAGGTAACCTAGGAATCGCTAAGAATTACAGAGGCATTAACCTCACAGCTATAGCCGCTAATATATATAATGCACGTATTAATCGTATCAGACCCGAAGTAGAGAAAATCCTCAGAAAAAAAACAAAATGGATTCCGCAGGAATAGATCCACAACCTCTCAGATTCTGACTATTCGCCGAATCGTAGAAGGGATACGAGCAAAGAATCTTGAGGCAACCCTACTATTTGTAGATTTCTCCAAGGCATTTGATTCCATACATAGATGGAAAATGGTGCAAATACTACTAGCATACGGCTTCCCCAAAGAAACTGTTACCGCCATAATGATGTTCTATCAAAACACCAAGCAATGGTACGCTCACCTGATGGCAACACTGACTTTTTTGATATTATTGCTGGAGTTCTACAGGAAGATACGCTAGTGCCATATATATTTATAATATGCCTAGACTACGTACTTTGAACATCATTAGACCCCATAAAAAACGTCTCACACTAAAAAAGAAGCAGAAGATAACCCGCACAAACGATCACGGATGCGGACTACGCAGATGATATGGCACTTCTTACAAATACACCTGCACAGGCCGAATCCATGTTACATAGCCTAGAAAGGGCAGCACGGAACATCGGTCTACACGTGAACTCCGATAAAACGGAGTACATGTGTTTTAAAAATGAAGGAGACATCTCCACACTCGATGGCAAACTCCTAAACTCGGTAAAACAATTCACATACCTAGGCAGCAATATCTTATCAATAGAAAACGATGTTAATACACACATAAGAAAGGCATGGTCTGTTATAAACAGATTGTCAGTCATATGAAAGTCCGATCTCACTAACAAGTTAAAGCGACAATTCTTTTAAGCCGTTGTTGTATCAGTGCTACTGTACGGCTGTACAACTTGGACCCTAACGAACCGACTGGAGAATACACTAGATGGTAACTGAACAAACATGCTGCGTACAGTCTTAAACAAACGTGGAAACAACACCCCACGAGAAAACAGCTGTACGGCCACCTACCCAATATCACACAAACCATCCGTGTAAGGCGAACAATACATGCCGGACACTGCTGGGGAAGTAAGTACGAAGTCATAAGTGACGCTCTACTGTGGAAGCCATCATATGGGCACGCCAGCGTGGGTTGACCAGCAAAGACATACATTGACCAGCTCTGCGTGGATACTTGATGCCGTGCAGAGGAACTCCCACGAGCAATGCATGATAGAGAAGGCTGGCGAGAGATTGTCATGGATATCCGTGCTGCCGGTGCGATACGATATATATATATATATATATATATATATATATATATTATATATATAATCCAAAAGTTCAGAGAATAAATCTTCCTTACGACACAAGAGTTTTATTTTAAAAACCTGTCGCAGTTTGAGAGCTCAATGTGTGCTCTTAATGTTAGAGTCACAGAGCAAATATATCAGTAAAGAAATAACAAAAGACTTAGAGATTTAGCTTTATAGTCTATTTCAGGGAGCTTAGACAAAGTGTTTAACTCTCCCGACTCATCAGATGCGAATGATGAATTGTTTATTACTTTAACGGCATTTGAAAACATATTTTTATTTTTTTATTTTTAAAATTTTTAAAATTTTATAGTCATGTGATATGAATTCCAAATGAAATCCTTGATGTTGCAAAACAAAAAAAAGAAATTATGTTGTAGTTTCAAATATGAGTACTTCCGCCACAAAAAACTCGGTCAACAAAAAATGTATCTCTTAATTCATATCAAAGGACTATAAAATGTAAAAATAAAAAAATAAAAAAAATAAAATCTGTTTTCAAATGCCTTTAAAGTAATAAATAATTCATCATTCGCATCTGATGAGTCGGGAGAGTTAGACACTTTGTCTAAGCTTCCTGAAATAGACTATAAATCTAAATCTCTAAGTCTTTTGTTATTTCTTTACTTATATATATATATATATATATATATATATATATATGAAATAAATTGAGTTCTCATGTCCCAAAGTTGGCATCATAGGTTTATGGCAATGTATGTCGTGTCCAATTATTTCTCCTTGAATCCAATGGACGCAGCCGACCTCTCTGACGGGAGCTATAATTCCAAATGATCAATACTCAATTCTCTCTTACTTCTCCCTCTGACATCATAATTTAGATCCGACACTCTCCCTAATCCTACTTTTACTCTTGCCTTCAAATGTTTATGGCCAACCTTTTATGTGTTTTTTTTTAGCCTCTCACACTCACTTTTTATTTACTAGATTGAGTTATGTGAGCCAAAAAAGCTGTGGTCCCCCATTTGGCAAGTTCCTTACCCTGTATGTATTTACCCACGACCTCCGCAATGGGCTGCATGAAATATATATATATATATATATATATATATATATATATATATATATTTGTGTATTTTGGCACCAAGTTATTTAAGCAGGTTTTGTTAAAGATCACGGAATATTTCTTCTTCATAATTTTGAGCTGTTGACGCTTTAGCGAGCTTTCCGTTGTTTTCCGTACATCAAGATGATAGAGAAAATGTACCATATATTTTATCCAAGCGCTTTCAAGCAATTCGCTGGTCGTCCCCGGGGTGGCGGGTGGCTGTAGTGATTGTTTGGTGAGAGTTTTATTCATTTTGAAGTTTGTTTTTTGGGGTTTTTAGTGGTTTATTCAGTTAGGAGTGTTTATTCTAGGTTAGCTATGGTTTGTGCATCAGTTATTAAAGATGTTTGTATATTGATGTTTACATAGGTTTTTTTTATTTCTAGCCGTAAATAAACTAATAACAGATAAGTCGGTACGGTAGAATGATGATAATGTAATCTGTTGTTTAAAAGCCTCATTGTCAGCAACGGCGAAGTCGAAAAGGGGGATTCTACCGTTGGAATTCAGGCCTCTCGGATACGTTTTCTTCTATGTAGTGACTCGAATACCAACCTCTCTAGTTTTAAGATTTAACGCTTACTGTCTACCCGTCGATACTTTACTTGAATATTATTCAATGTGACACTATGATATGCTCATGGAGTGTCCCCGTGTTTGTAATAGCTAACGTGCTAGACAGCAATACTGTAGTGAGTTCGAACTCTAGTCGCCCTATTACGTACACGTTCGGGAAATGTATGAACCTTCGTATCCCCCCGCCCTGTCGGCTGGGGCGTTAGAATGCACCGACTGCACCTCTGCAGAGGGCTAAGACTCCCCAATGGGGCCACCTGTTGCCGTAGGTGGCGACCCGTGATGCTTAAGGATAGAGCCAGGTGGTGAGCAGTTCATGACATGCAATACTCCACTTTGGCCCTATCTTGGGCTAGATGGGCGGTCGAGAGGTCCCTCCGATCAATCGGTTGGTCGCGTCAAGCCCTAGCACCTATATGATTTTCCCAACCCTATTGCCCTTAGGCAAGCCCAACCCCTTTTTATCATATGGGTGCTAGAAGGCGGTGGCTGCGGTCTACATGTCCTGGGAATGACGTTAAACTCTATCTGATGGTGAGGTTTCCAGTTTTTGGAGGTTTTGGAATGTGGAGCACCTCTTCATCACCATTGCTCCCTGGTCCACTCTGACCCGGAGTGGTAGTACCTGTTAGGGTCCCCTATGGTTAAATAGAAAAATGTATTTATAAAAAAAGTGTTATCCATTAAGAATTGATTTATTTCAAAACTTTATCGGCATTAAATGACCCACTGAGGTTAATATGCCGTAAAACAAAACAAACAAACATGTTATCCCCTAATTAGGGATTAACTAGTACCTCTACCGTTCGTTTACAAGGGTGATTTGGACATTGAATAATCCACCAACAAAGAAACCTTATAATAAGATATCTTTATTGAATTCGCCCATTACCTTATCTATGTCAATTTTCTTTCCTTGTCCTTTTTTTTTCCGTCACTATTCTTCCCTTTTCATTTATTTATTCGTTCCTTTTTATTTTCTCATATTTTCCCATTCCATCCAATCTTTATGCTTCGTGCTTAACTATGTAAACTTGACAACCTGAAAGGTCTTAAACAGAAACCAAAGTTATGACTTTTTCCGGTTACTGAAAAATCAAGTTTACATCTTTACATTTATAAAAAGAGCAACAGTAACCTTAAGACCATAAACGTTAACCGCTCGACAACGTTTATTAACTTATATGGTACCACATATAAATACGTACATACGTTTTTTAAAAATCTTTTCATTTTAAGTTCATATTCTTCTCAACTAAAGATACAGCCATTTAATTGTTTCCAGCGGAATATTAAGCACTCAAAAAGGATATTTTACTTAATATTTTGTACCAAATCCTACAGTATATATAAAAACTATGTAAGCAAACATATGATTGTGTTACAATACAAAAATAAATACACTGCAAGGCAAAATTCTATAAGGTAAGTATATTTTTAAATCACACTTTTATGACTTCTGTAGAGCAATCTCTCTAAGTTGTCGATATAGACCCCTATGTTGAATAAACATTTATGAAAGGTGAGTAAAGCAAGGGATTCACAGAGGGAATTTATAACAAGAGTAAAAATCGCCGTATCATGTAGACTGGTTGCCCGATTGCGAAACCACTAGCAAAATATCGCATGGTTTGTGTAAATTGAACCACTTTTTCTAGTTTATCTAAGTTCGTTTATTGTGAAATTTATGTTTAACCATGTGCATTATGTACTAAGCTAACAGAGATTCACTTTGAATATGGAACATATTGATTTTCTGTTCAAAATTCCAAATCTGCAGATCTAATATTCGTGATCTCCCCAGTGCCCAAAAATCTATCTTTTCCACGAAAAAATAATTCAAGATTTAAAGTGGCGTTTGAATTTATAGTATACTTATTTATTTCTCATGTAAATTGCGTAAACACTGTTAATTTAGTTATTGTTTTAAATCTAAAATTAAATTAATTCATTTGGTTGGTTGATTGATGGATTTATTGATTTTAAGGGCATGTCAACACGTCTAGAATTATTCTATGCATACCAGCTTGGGAATCGTGCTCATATTTACATTTTGTTCTGTTGTTTTTTTTTTTTTTCGCATGATTGTATTGAATATGAATACTTTTTCAAACAGATATATTTTACCCATCGATATACGCTAAACAAGTACTACCATTCTGGTTCAGAGTAGGTGTGGGAAATAATAAGAGTTAAGGAATAGTCTATATTGCTTCGACCTATTGATCATTTATTTCGGACATTTGTTAAAGAACAGCAGTGAACTTGTTCATTTTTTTTGTTGTTTGCTTTGGTTTTCACAACTCCCGTAGTGGAAGTGTTAAAAGGAAGAAAGAATTATAAACATTTATCGTTTAACTTGTTTTGATGTTTGTTTAAGCTTCTGTGGCCTCTGCAGTGTAGGGGGTATTGTTGAACTTTTTTTTTTCCTTGTTTGGAATTCCATAATTTTCGCATCCGGGGGGGAGGCGTAAAAAAATGACTGACAAAAAATCAAAGACTAAGGCAAGGAAAAGTACGAGGTCCAACTGATCTTTGAAAAGGGACTTGGGTAGCCAAAAGGCAAAGCAACCACAAAAGTTGGGGGGAATTGTTGCACGTTTGTGCCGTGTGAAATGTGCTGATCTCTACCTTTTTTTATAGAATGTACAAGTAAAGATTTTTGGTTTTCGAGGGAAAAGGTCAACCATCACAGGTAAATAAAACTAGTATTTTTTGTTTTTTTATTAAAAATACAGACATCTTTGATTCAAAGAAAATTAAATTCTCATTTTTTTTATTATCTAAGGGGTGTATTTATTTATGAGCAGTAGTGTAAGTACTTACAAAAATCTAATTTGGTGTTACGAGCTAAAAATCCAAAATCTACGGGTGGAGTTTTTGGTTAGTAATATTAATTCTATAAATAGAATATGAATCGAAATCGAGGTTAATGGTCGTCAAAGGGGGTCATTAAGCGAGTCCTTTTATAAACCTCTTTTCGTTTCGGCTTTTTTATTTGTTTCTTTATTTATTTTTCTTTCTCCTTTTAAGTGTTACTCATATTTCTTTTTTTGGGATTTTTTTCTTCATCAAACACTTTTATCTTATTTCTTTTTTATCCATTACTATTCATTTTCTCCTTTGCTACTCCAAACTTTTCATTATTTTTACTTTTTTCACCATCATTATGCATCATTTTATTATTAGCATTTAATTTATTTTTCAGTATTTTTCATATTCTCTTTATTTTTTTTTTTTTTTTTTACTTCATTTGATAATTTTTTTCTTTCGTTTTATCTTTTTATACTCTTTATCGCTTTTCCCTCTCTTTGTCTTTATTTCTTTTAATCTCGATTTTTTCTTCGGCTCTCAGTCACGTTCACGCGAGACCAGACAACTGTGGAAAGTACGCCATGATTGAACAAGTTATTTATCAGGAAAACGGAAAATCCACTCTAATTACTGCACAGAAACCCAATACCAAACTCTACAGACTCCCTGCTTTCCTTTATCAACCTTCTCTTTCATTTTTCTATTATTTGGGAAAAATATATATAAAAATCCTTATCGGCTAAACACAGAGTAGGGTCAGACATAATCCCAAAGAAAAGTCGACGAGTCTGGGAGAGCTTTACAAAGGTTCAGAATATAATAGCTTCACTTGGCGTTATAAAGTCGATAAAAACATCAAACCCGAGGACAGTATATCTGAATGAAGGAGGGAAAAACATTGAGTGGTGTTCGAAAAAGAAAAAAATCGATCGTTTAAATAAATAAAAGTAATGAAAATAAATCAAGAGGAAAAAGATAAGCATGTATACGTATAATTGAATATGCATCTACATATACAGCATCCAAATATTAATGATCAAGTTTAAAAGTGCAATATTTTTGTTAAGTGAATTATTTTCATTCATTTCACTTTTTAATGATGATATAAAACTGTAATTGTGTATACTGCATGGCAGATATTTCTTTTACCAGTCAGTGCTAAACTTTAAAACACTTTCATGGCTTCTGGAATGTATTGTTCAAAAGTAAACCTAAAAGCAGTGAACATATACTATACTGTGATCCCAAGCAAGAGTGCTGATTCTTACATAAATAATCTCGGGAACTATGTCTTATTAAATGATATTATGACTGGATCAACACAGAAACATTACAAAAGGTTTTATTATTGTATTATGGTAGGACGTAAAAATGACCTTCCATAGCAGGAGGGGCAGTACTATCTAACTAGATCCAGAATAAGGAGTACAATACAGTGAGGGTTATAGATAAGGAATTTTGATTAAAAATAACACGAGACTGACAGGCATAGGCTCCATAACAACTAAAGGAAGAAGTCGGCATGACATTTTAAAACACACCACCAACCAAAAGACTCTTCAAAGAAAGAATACACAAATATCGCCCCTGAGGGCGGGGAGAAATGTATAAATGTAAGCTGAATATGGCTATTTGGCAGTCTGAATAAAGAAGTGGTCTGACGAAACTCAGTGGGTATCAGATACTAACGAGTGGAAATGGTTCATAATCACGATACCACTAGTATTTAAGGGCTTTTTATTCACACAATATATATATATATATATATATATATATATATATAAGGCAAATAATTTTTAAAAAATAAATAGAGGGGGCGACTGTTATTTACAAAAAAACACTTCGCGGTTTTAAAAATATTTACACATTCATATCACAAATATATACGTAAAAATAAATTATTGACATTATTAAAATAATACACTTTTAAAATTACAAATATTTGACTGTAATCTAATCTAAAAGGCCTTTACAATTCTCTAAATTGAAACCTAAGATTTTAAGCTTCTATCCACCTCTTTTTGGATTAATTGTAAAAATACAAATAAACTGAAAAACTTCCCCAAATGGAAAACTAATTGTGATTTTTCTAGGTATGATTCTTGTTTGCCCAGGTGCTATTTTTTAACCTGAGCTATTTTCCGCTTTTTTCGACATTATTAGTAATTGGTTTAATTGCACTTCTTTTTTCGCTTTCTTTTTGGCCCTGACCAAACTGATGTCTGATAGATCTTTACAAAAAGATTTTGCCGTAAATAATCTTGAGCACACTTTTATTGGTGGGAACAATTCTTCCCAACCATTTGGTTTGACATTACGCCCGTAGTTCTTTATACTTCGAATTCTTCCTTTCATGGGCTTCATCGATGTATTTCTCCCATGGTACGGTCAATTCCATCATTACAATAGTTCTTAATTTGTTCGAGAAGAATATTAAGTCTGGGTGCAAGGCTGTTTTTACTATATGGTCTGGAAAAATTAATCTTGATTCTAAGTCGACCCTTAACTCCCAGTTTGTTGTGGGTAACAGGATATTTGGGATTTTTCGTATTATCGGGTTTCGTGCCCGCTTTGAAGAACCCTATCTCAGTCTTTACTGGGTTAAATTTATTTGTCCGGATGGCTGTAAAGACTATATCAGCGATCACTTTTCAAATCTTGTCGTGATGCTATCTGTACTGTTGGGCAGCTGCTCAGGATATGCTTTAAAGTCCCAATTACGCTGGATAGGTTACAAGGTAGGAGTTAGACGGCTTTAGTTATTTCCCAGATCCATGCATCTCAGTGTTTTTCTTGTTTCTTCCCTCACCATTTTGGCTAAGTGTAAATACATTTTAATGAATTCTTAGAAACGAATTACACAGGATAGGTTACAAGGTAGGAATAAGACGGCTTTAGTTGTGTCTCCAGATCACAGATAAAAACCCTTAATAAGTATTCCTAGGAAATTCGAGCAATAAGGATCAGTTAATCAAGTTATTCTGTAGTCAATTTAAAAAAAGTGGGAGTCACAGCAACACAAAGTGATAAATATATCAATTGTAAATAAATGCAAATAAAAAATATACAAATAAAATATCACCATTAAATTGGATAGTGCCGAATCCGTTTTGCTCCATATGTGAAGGTTTGTAAAGCTGGGGATGATATCTTATTCAGACCTAATTAGAAAATTGAGGTTCGCATGGTCGTGCCACATGTCTGAACATTTAATTTTCCGTTGAACTATAGCGTCCCATTTTGTCAATGCCCCCTGTTGTTTTATCCGCACCATTTTTGCTAGTTTATTTTGTCTTCTATCTTGCGTACTTCATCCTGTATGAGGTGATGTCTTTCTTTTCATGTGGTCTTATCTACCTGAATATTCGAGAAACATCCTAGACTATTCCACCCTTTAGCGATGGCTCTTAATATTGATCTTACTCGGAGTCGTTCTTCTAGATTTAGAAACTTCCATACAGACCTTTTACAAATGTTCACGTTCTTTGGAACTGTTCACATTACGAGGAAATTGCACATACAAAGTAACACTTTGATATCTTGTTGAAATTAAGCTGTTTAATTATTATAACGATTGATATGTTTACTCAGGAGCTATTACTTCAATATGTAAAATGTATAATAATCTTGATTTAACTTCTCTCTCTCTCTCTCTCTCTCTCTCTCTCTCTCTCTCTCTCTCTCTCTCTCTCTCTCGCTCTCTTTTTCTTTCTTTCCTTCGTTTCATATTTTCATTACGTTTGATTGAAACTTATTAGCGTTATCGCTTTCGTGTACCCACCCTCTCCCTTTATCTTTCCCCAACACCCATTCTTTCTTTTTTTATATTCTTATGTGTAACATGTCATTTTTCTTTCTTTTCTTTTTTTAATTAAAAACGGAATGGTGGATTATTTAGTTGAGATGGACGGCACTTATAAGAAATAATATTTCGACGGCTAAGAAACACCAGATAATCAGGACTTATATTTTTGCATTTCTTCTTGGACGATTTGGACGGTCTCATATTTAACCAGATGTTGTAAGATGATAACGGAGAGCACGAACATTATTATGATACATAACAGTTTAGTCTCTCCTTTTCTTATTCCTTAATGATAGTAATATAAATAAATAAATGACACAGACAGACAATATGTATCGAAAAGAAAAAGAGGAAGAGGACTCGCCAGCATTGAAGATTGCGTAGATTTTTACAATTCTAGGACTCGTATTGTTCGAGTATTTATTTTTTAAATGTATGATTAATAGCAGTGTTGTCTATTTTTCTCATTTACTTTTGCTGACAAATGATATATATACAAACCAGAATCTGTCCTAGAAAATGAGAGGCACACACCTCTCTGGCACTTTGTAATAAAAACGGATCCCTTAATCCCGGTCAGAAGACTATTCACAAGAAAAAAACTTCTCAACTCATCCATTTTGCTATTTCAGCAGACCACAGAGGGAAAATGAAAGAAAATGTAAAGATAGACAAACGCTTGTGTCTTTCCAGAAAGCTGACAAGTCTGTAGAACTTGAAGGTGAAGGTGATACTAATTGTAATCAGTGCGCTTTGAACGGTCCCTAAAAGCCTGGAAAATAGACGAGGAGAACAGATCAGGAAACGAGATCAACCAGGCCACAGTGCTGGTAAAAGAACCGAGAATAATTAAAAGAATTCTGGAGAGGTGATGAGACCGGTTGTCAGTGATATTTAAGCGAAAAGAAAAAACACCAGTTAAAGCTGGTGTGAAAAACTTGCAAAGAGTAAAATACTAAAACTGAAAATATTTAAAGCTATCACGACGATAGCATTAGTAAAAAATATCTTCAGCCCATAAATAATTACACTCCTACAGTTAGTTTTATTCACACCAAAGATACCAGTATTTTATCAATTCCCTGTGGAACATTGTACAACCAAAACATATATTATTAGGGCTTATTCTATACCAAACCCCCAGTATTGAAGCTTTGTAACCAAAAACTAAACCACAAAACATATGTAACCAAAAATAGAATTGCATATATATGTATATCCAAACCCTCTACACGAGCAGGATACTACACAATGTCAATTCTTTAAGCGGAGTTTAATAGGTTTGAATTCATAGTTTTCCTTCTCCTATAGTAGTGGCTATGCAAATGTTAAAGTGCCCAGTCTGTCCTAGTGTTTACCCAGGCTGAAGGGGGATAGTTGGGTTCATATTTTTCCCGAGAGTGTTGGTGCAAAAGAAATGTAAACAGCTTCAACCAGGATTTGAACTCGGATCACCGTGTTCATTTTCTACAACTTTAACCATTACACCACGTCCGATGGAGTTATTTAGAACTGTTGCATATTCATATGTTTGAGTTTTAATTCATCTGAATTCTTACGGTACCTGCAGTTCATAAGTGGTCACTCATCTAAGTACGGCATGTTGATAATTGCTTAACTTCGATGAATTCCGGCAGGGGAATCTCTATTTCTACATCCCTATTGCCTAGCAACATTTAGCAAATAATCCTGCTGTTGAATAATCGATTACATTTCACCTTTAGCTATTTCTATTCAGCAAGAATCTTAGAGTGAGGGGTACGGATCTGATGGTGGGACAGGGTCTGTTATGGGTTAAACGCCACTTGACTGTCATTCATTAAAAAAAAGCATAGCTAATTTTAGGCTCTAAACAGCAAGTATGATTTATTCAGTGGGGATCGAACTCACTATTAAGTAGTAATTGTTTCGGAAGGCTATCACAATAACCGTTACACGACGGTGGGATGTCCTTATTTGCTGTACAACTCGTGTAATGACCATCTCATCGGCTGGAATAATATTGGATTTTTTTTTAAATTCAATAACTTGAATCAATCAATTTAGAATTGTGTATGCTCTAACATTTCATAAGTGATCAATACTGAATGATCAATAATGAATGATCAATATCTAGTTTCGTATGATTAATAATCGATTTTAGTTTGGTAATAATCGATATAGTTTTAATTGCAATTGATAGCGTTTGAGTGTCGATCAATGCTATTAGGAATTATTCTCGACTTAGAAAAAAGACTTTGATCACATCAAGATCGATAGAAAGTTGGAAGATTTTCAGAATTTCAAACTGAAAACTGATGGTTGATTAGGTGAGTTGGTTAATGAGCGTATCTGGATGAAGAGAGATCGATAGATTAGCAGAATGGGGGTTAGAAAAATGGGAGGGCGGTTATATAGAAATGGTGGATTAATCAATGAATGAACAGGAGAGTGAACAAACATAGAAAGAAAGAGTGATAAGAAAGAAAGAAAGAAAGAAAGAAAGAAAGAAAGAGCATTTGAATATATAATAAAACAAACTGAAGTAAAGGAAAATGATAAAAAAGATTACTTTTAGGCAAATAAATCATAAATAATAATAAAAATAATCTGAAAATTCACTGTGTAGAATAGAAAGAAACAAAAAGAATAAAAGGAACGAAGGAAATAAAAATTATGATGAAAGAATACGAGAAACAAGAAAGGTAAAAAAATACATTTCATATAAAAGAGAAAAGAAACAACATTAAACCAAATACGGAAATAAAAAGAAAGAAAGGAAGATGGAAAGGAAAGTAAGTACAATAAGATAAATTAAAGAAAGGAAAAAAGAGAAAATAAAAATCATGAAAGTTAAAGAGGAAAAGGAAAGAAAAAGAGTTAAAGGGAAAAGTAAAAAAGGCGAAAATGAATGACAAACTAGGATGCACTCTATAAGTACTAGGTAACAAAAAGGAAGAAAGAATGACAGAAAAGACTAAGAAAAAGATAGAAAGAAAGAAAGAAAGAAAGAGAAAGAAAGAAAGAAAGAAAGAAGAGTATATGGCCAGAAGGGAAAATAATACGACGGTCATTCAATAAATAATGGGATTTAATTTTTTTTAAGCAACATTTTTGTATTCAGATTTTTTCCATAAACTTTTTTTTGGGGAATTTGTTTATAGCAAAAAATGATGATAATTCCGCAAAAAATATGTGTAATGAAGTTATTCAAAACCAAAGTGCTCCAGGGTTGAACAGAAGTTTGTCATCAAATATTTCCTGTCTGAGAAATACAAACCAAGTTAAATTCACAGAGGAATGGGCGATGTGTTTTGTCAAAAACATTCATATAAATATGTAGTGTCAAATGCATGATTAACCCGAGTCGGAAAGATAGTCATTGAAAGGGAATCATAATGACACTCTTGTAAATAAAAAGTTCTGGGCTTTGTAGTCAGAAAAGAAGAGCATGGGTGCGGAAAGGATCCATGACCATTGGGCTCCTTGAAACAGGTGGATTTGTAAACAAAGCTTCTTATTGATAATTTATTCGCTAATATTCCCCTTATCGTAAATAGTTCACAGGTTTTGTAGAATGGAGTCCAATAAATAACAATCGTTAAAGGATACACTTGAGATAACATGAAAAGGGCAGATTTTTTCTGCATATATATATATATATATATATATATATATATATATATATAATCCAAGACTGGTAAGTAAGTGATGATTCTGTTTGGGATCATCGAAATCTCACTGTTTAACCATACTGTATGCTCTTGTAGATGAAAACATATTTTCATACAAGGATTTTTATGAATCCCTATAAGAGCTCAATGTATAATAACCCATGATTTAATTATATACAGAGCAATATTTAACTTTCTAAGAAAGAAAAACTTAACAAACTGTCATCCTATTATAATTTTTATTTCGACCAGAAACTCAAAATGAGTCTAACCTCTTCAGACAGATTTTACAAATATAGGGAATTTCAATAGAAAAATCCTTCACCAGAATTAAATCTTCTCATACGCTCAAATGAGAACACAATTTTTATGATAACGACAGCAACAAATTTGAAGACTGCTGCATGTAAAATACAACGTAACCCTTTTCTGTTTGTGAGACATTCGTCTCAACAAAATAAATAAAAATAAATAAATAAATTTAAAATATTTTTGAATTCATGGTATCTAGACATTTAAAAAAAAACATTGAAAGACCTTATTACTAGAATTAATCATTAAAAGAATTTATCATCAAAATTATTAGCATTCAATTTTAAGACTTAAAAAAGAATTATTAAATCTATTACTATTAAAATTATTATAATTATTTTTTATTATTATTACAATATTTACCTTTATTATTATAAATTATTGTGATCATATTGGGATCATATTGTTAATATTATTATTATTATTATTATTATTATTATTATTATTATTATTATTATTATTATTGATATAACTTGTATATTCATCATTAACACCATATATAGTATTCATAATATAATTATTGTATTATTATTATTATTATTATTATTGTAGTATTCTTATTGATTTATTTAAAAAATTAAATGTCATTACTAAATTACCAAATGATATGATAATAATAATAATAATAATAATAATAATAATTATTATTATTATTATTATTATAATTATTATTATTATTATTATTATTATTATTACCAGTAGTAGTAGTAGTAGTAGTAGTAGTATTTATTTATTTTTTAAATTAAATATCATTATTAAATTATAAAATCATAATTGTTCTCATCAATAATCATTCTCTATTCATCAATTTATTCTCATTATTATTATTATATCAATTACATTCATATCCTTATAATTAATCTTAATTATCATTAATAATTCTATTATTGTTATTCAATTATATTTTATTCCATATATTTATATACCGTCGGATTTATTTCCATTTTCCCATATATATATGTATATATATATATATATATATATATATATATATATATGTGTGTGTGTGTGTGTGTGTGTGTGTGTGTATTTGTGTGTGTGTGTTTGTCTGTGTCTGAGTGTGTCTGTGTGTGTCTATACTGAATGCTGCTTCTTGTAGAAAGTCATGTCCCCAAACCCAGACCCGCATGTGGCTCCTCAGGTCAATTTTACCCTAACAAACCCTGCCACACCCGTGATAAGCAAACAACCTGATTCTGCTATTGACATTAACCCCGTGCACACTCGTACGACCAACATACTTTGTCACAAAATTGACATGAATGTCTTGTAGGCAGCTGAGGAATCTGGAGATTGTTTACCGTCACGAGCTCTTATATGACTAGCATGTCCGGCTTTGGACAAACACTCCCTACGGTAAACTTTATAAACAGGCTGAAAATGTCTGGCACCGAGGTCGAGTCCTCTTATACACAAGGACCTTGAATAGTTAATTGTAATAGTTACCTGAAAACATATAAGTATAAATTATTCGTATTAGATAGGAATACTTTAAATCAAGTAACTCTATGTAAATTATTTTTATTAAATTTTAGCTTTAAATAACCCATAAGAGTTTGATATGCAATTAAAGAAATAAACGACATTAAAATTATTTTTCTTTCTTTATCCTGCTGTTTCTTTAATGTTTGCCTTATCTTTCTCTTTCTTTTTTATATTATTTTCTTTCTTTCGTTAATGTTCGCCTTATAGTCTTCTTTGATTATATAATTATAATCTTATTTTTTTCTTTCTTTTTCATTTCTTCCTCTCTTTCCTGATATTCGATTTATTTAAACTTTCTCTCTTTTTGCCTTTATTAACTTTGTTTGGTATTATCTTTTTTCTTTCTTTATTCGTGTCTTTGGTTTTCTTTCCTTTTTTGTTCTTTTTTCTCTTTCATTTTAACCTTATCTTTCTTTCTTTTATCGTATTCTTACCTTTCATTCATCTTTAATACTTGTCTTCTCTTTCTCTTTCTTTCTTTCTTTCTTATTCTCATCTTGCCTCCATTCATTATGACGATTGCACTTTCTATCTTTTACTCCCGCCTCAGTATATTCCAATCTCTCTCCTCCTCTTTCCCTCTCACGTAAATAAGATATTTTTTAAAAGATTTTACACTATCTCTATCTATAATATATTTGAACACCCTTGCTCTTAACCTGCTTCTCTCCACTCTCTCTTTCACACACTCTTTTTCTCTTACTATCACTATTTATTTGTCTCTCTCTTTAAAAACCTTTCATCAGTTCCGACCGAACAAAGTGCAAATTTTTCGATTGTTGATCAACTTTCCAAACTGCCCGCCATTATGGCGAATTGAAACTTCCTTCCTTT
>CM042148.1:5783237-5788237 GCA_023376005.1 Doryteuthis pealeii
CTAACTCCTCCGCAAAAGTAGGATATAAGGTCAGTTTCCTAAGTGGGGTTTAAACTTATTTAATATACTTCAAATTCTCTACGCTAAAGATTCTATTTATATAGTTTGACAGCAAATACTAAATGTGTATATATGAAAATTGTTTTATTATATTAGTGTATCTCGAAAAGACGACTTTGGTTGTAAGTTTCTTTTTAAGCGTCTCTTAGACGCAGTCTAAAATAATGTTTAAAAATTACCACAATCTCAATAATTGTATTCATTATTAAATAGTCAAAAGAATACGTGCTGTGAAATATTTTGGCAAAAAGTGGCATTGGTCTCTACGTGAAAAGAATAAATCAAAGATCATATGTTTTAAAAAAGCTGGTGCCACGTCTCATTAAATAACTAGTCAATGAAATTAGTTGATCAGTTCTCATCTATTGAAAGTTATTTAACATACTAATAGTAAAGACAAAGACTGATATTGGCAGATTAATAACCTTATAAAAATCTAATATCTCTGAAAAAAATAAAATGGGAATTCCTCTAATGTGTACACGTGTCAATAACACCGTATGGCTACACCACTTGGGCTCTAACGATGGAATAATAATTGGAGAAAAAGCTATATGCTATATGCTGTTTTGAACAAATCCTTGAAACAAAATCCTACAATGCAGCAGCCGAACGGCCACTTACCTACAACTTACAAACTATCAAGGTTAGACGAGCAAGACATGTTGTGTACTGCTGCGGAAGAAAGAACGAACGCATAAGCGATGTTCTCCTATGGATTTGTACACATGGGCCCATCAGCAAATACTTAAATTCATCAGCTCTGTGTTAACACAGGATGTACTCGAGAAGACTATCTAAGAGCGATGACTAGTAAGGATTAATGGTGAGAGAGAGAGAGGGTCAAAGGAATCCACGCTGTCGACACGTTTCGAATAATAATAATAATAATAATAATAATAATAATAATAATAATAATAATAATAATACGGATCCCCCTATTCCAGCCAGGAGACCAGACCTAGTGTTGATTAACCAAAAAAAAAAAAAGAGAGAACGTGTCAACTGGTGGATTTTGCGGTTCCAGCAGATCACAGGGTGAAGCTGAAAGAAAATGAAAAGATTGATAAATACCTGGACCTTTCCAGACAATTGAAAAAGCTATGGAATATGAAAGTGAAAGTGATACCAATTGTAGTTGGTGCACTTGTAACGGTTCCAATAAACTTGGAAGAAAGACTGGTGGATCTAGAAATCAGAGGAAGAATTGATACCATCTAGAATACTGCACTGTTGCAATCGGCTAGAATACTCAGAAGAGTCCTAGAAACCTGAGGAGACTAGAAACACTCAGACTCCAGAGAAATACCATCAGCTAACGCTGATGTGAAAACTCAAAATAATAATCAAAAACTAAAAAGCAGAAATGGGAAGACATCTACATGGGTACTTCAAGCGTCAAACTCTAGAGATATAACATCAGAAGACATGGACATGGCTAAGAAGAGGAAACCTCAAGGGAGAAACCGAATCGCTTATAATCGCAGCACAAGACAATGCCATAAAAACAAACTACATTAAGTCAAAATAGAAAAGACGCAGCAAAATAGCAAGTGCAGAATGCGTGGAGACATAGACGAAAGGGTTAATAATATGATAAGCGAATACAGTAAACTATCATCAAGAGAGTACAAGACTGGGCACGACTCGGTGGAAAAAGTAATCCACTGAGATTTTTCACCATACTACTAAATGGGACGCATACAATTATCTGGGACTTTGAGGTACGGACGGATCACTTAATCCCGGCCAGAAGACCGGGCCTAATATTGACTGACAAGAAGAAAAAACCTGTCATCCCGGGGATTTTGCAATCCCGGCTGACCATCGAGTGAAATGAAAGAAAGCGAAGAGATAGACAAATACTTGGACCTTGCAAGAGAACTGAGAAAACTGTTGAATATGAAGGTAAGGTCAGTTGGTGCCATTGGAACGGTCCCCAAAGCTCTGGAAAAGGATTTGGGTGAATTGGAAATCAGAGGAAGAATCGAGACCATCCAAACTACAGCACTGTTGGGATCGGCTAGAATACTCAGAAGACTCTTGGAGATCTGAGAAGACTTGGTGTCATTCAGCCTCCGGTGAACCACCGGCTACGGCAGGTGTGAAAACCTCACTAATAATAATAATAATAATAATATATAATAATAATAATAGCTAGAGATGCACACATACACACACACACACACACACACGAACACACATACATACCTATTATTATACTCAAGCTGAGTGAATCAAAGATTGCTTATCAAAGGCTTTTTCCTATTAAGTTAAATGACCCAAGACACTCCCCCCTCTCTCTATATATATTTATTAACAGCCACTTGTATATGTTAGTTTTCTCTGTGAGTGTAAAGAGAAAGATTACAGTGTGTGTGTGTGTGTGAGAGAGAGAGACAGAGAGAGACAGACAGACAGACAGACAGAGTGAGAGAGAGAGAGAGAGAGAGAGATCTACGTTCCCACTTTATTTGTATGTTGATTTTCTAACAGCTGGCTTATGTATAACAAATAAATTGGGAAGGTTAATCTACCTCTTACTCTCATAGAGAAGACTAACATATATAAGGATTAATTAATCAAGATATATATAGGGAGAAGTGGCAGACAGAATGTGAAGTAAAAGACGGGTCAGTTTTTGACTTAATTGCAAATTCTAGCAAATTGATTTTAATGTTTTTTTATTTTAATTTTTCGCTCGTATTTATTGTTTTCAATATAATTCGGTTTGCAAGGTAACTTTCTTCTTGATCACAGTTATCTACCCAGAGCTCAATGGGTGACCAAGCGGGTCATGTTTTTTCTATTATATATATACATACTAGGTGTGCCAAAAAAGTATCGAGATTTTTTGTACTTTTTGACATACCTTGTGTTCTGAAAAATTTTTTTAGAATACATGGTGTACCAAGTTTAAAGCTGTATTTACGAAGATAGAAGTGAAGAATGAATGGAACGTTATTTTTTTCAGAATACAAGGTGTGTCAAAAAGTACAAAAAATCTCGAGACTATTTTGACACACCTTGTCTATATATATATATATATATATATATATATATATATATATATATATATATATATATATATATATATATATATATATGAATCATTTTTGCCAATAATGTATATCATGATATTCATAGAATTAATGTTTCTTTAATAGAGACCAGAAACATTACCGGATGCTGATTATCAATTCAATGATTAAAAATATTTATAATGAGCTATATTCCCTGTTACATATTCTTCTTTAAACTATGCCAATGCCAAGCTCATCTGTTTGCGTTCTTTTGCCTCTTCTCTCGGTCTTATATTCATAGCCGCTTTTGCCGTTGTTTCATCCTGTCTTTATCGCTGAAATCAATTACAGTTTTCTGCGCACATAATTCATTCCTTTACGACGAATTTCCTCTTACCGACTGAACGCATGTCGGGAGCCCAAAAAGTAAGAAAAAATGCGCACCGGGGTCCAAAAAAGAAGGAAAGATAAGAGAAAGTAAGAAATATTTACAGCTAAATTAGAACTAAAAAAGGAAAGAAAGAAATAGACAGGAGATACCAAGAAACCAAGAAACAGAGAAAGAAAGAATTGTAACTAAAATAGAAATATTACTGCTAAAATAATTAAAAAAAACTTTCAAACACATTTTTAAAACACATTTTTTATCTATTTAACCCATTCATTGAACCCTAACAGGTACTACCACTCTGGGTCAGAGTTGACCTGGGAGTAGTGGCAATAAAGTGGTACTTCCCACTCCCCAAATTCTAGAACTGGAACCTCACCACTAGATACAGTTTAATGTTATATCCAGGACACTAAGACCCTCAGCCACCACCTTCTAGCATATATGGTAAAAAGTGTTGGGGTTAGAGATAAGAGCAATAGACAATTATATATAGACAATCATATAGGTTCTAGGGCTTGACGTGACCAGCTGATTGATCTCTGACCGCCCATCTAGGTCAAATATGTTACAGGGATAAATATTATATAGAGTGATGGAAAGTACATTAAAAAAGGCCATTGGTTGATTAGATTGAAAGAGCGCATAAATCAGCATATTTATGTATGTATCCAATTGCAGGGTTATATATATATATAGGAAAGGAAAGCAAAAATTAAAGGAAAGTTAAGAGAAAAAGAAAGAAAGAATTATAGCTAAAATCGAAACAAACTAAGAAAAGAAGACAGAAAGAAAGGACAGTTTTTTAAAAAAGAAATAAAATACAAAAACCTATGAAAAATGATTGTAAACTTGACTATCGTGAGATAAATACATGCAGAATAAAGTAAAGGGATGATAACAACAAGTTAAGAAAATAGAAATAAAAAAAGCGAGAAAGCTCAACAATAGAAGGAAATACTCGATAATGTGTAAAGAATAAAAAACGATCAAACGTGAATTTTTCACAGAGATGCCACTAGAAAGAGGGTAGCCTCTTATTCGGACATTTTACCATCATGGTCACATTGACTGAGATCCTTTTGCCGCTAGTTATCGACTTGATAACGATCAGCTAGCGAGATATGACGAGACATGAAATGATGCGAGACTTGATGAGACCATGCGAATCGGGCTGGCAGTACACATATGATAATACAAGCAATAACATTAATTTTGCCTATTGACTGTTTTTCAATGCGGTTTTCGGCACAGCAGATAAAAGCCAACAGTCAAAGCAAAGCCGTTTGCCTCAGTAACCCTATCACACGCATCAATAACAATCGATAACAATATATGTGTATCTATTGTTTTGCAATACATCTTCGAATGGAACGATTGTCGATGCAATTTTATGAGATGCAAAGTACAATGCTTTGTGTATGTATATATACATATAGAGAGAGAAAAGGAGAGGTTTGGTTTCTTAGTAAAAGAAGTGCAATTGCACATCAACATTCGTGGGTTATTTAATACCAAATCCCTCTTTG
>CM042148.1:5798237-5803237 GCA_023376005.1 Doryteuthis pealeii
TTCATGAAATCCTAGTAGAGATCTTAAAGAACTTCATTATGCTTCGTTATGTGTCCGAACTTATTACATAAATACAGGGTGCGTCCAAAAAGTATCGAGACTGAGGCCGAAAGGAACAATAAATGAAACGTTAAGTTTCTTCAAAATATAAGTTGTGTACCAAAAGTATTGAGATAAAAGCTTTATTTACCAAGATAGAAATCGTCAATTAATAGAACATTGTTTTTCTCCACAATACCGGATGTTTTCAAAAATATCGAAATTGAAGTTATATTTACTAATACAAAACAAATAAGGCTTAGCAAATGCAAAAGAAGAAATCGGTAGTTGTCAGAAATCAATGTAAGCTCTACTAACAGAATTTGACTATTAGATCATTAATATAGAATATTTACTATATCGATCATATGGAAATCCAATCTCACAGACAAGTTAAAGAGACAGCTATTCCAGGCCGTTGTCGTGTCAGTACTGCTGTATGGCTGCACCACCTGAACCCTAACTAAGCGACTAGAGAATAAACTAGATGGGAGCTGCACAAGAATGCTGAGGGTGATCCTGAACAAGACGTGGAAACAACACCCTACGAGAAAACAACTGTACGGTCACCTGCCACATATCACCCAAACCATCCGAGTAAGACGGACAAGACACGCGGGACACTGCTGGAGAAGCAAGGACGAACTCATAAGCGACGTCTTCCTCGGGAAGCCAGCACATGGACACGCCAGTGTGGGCGACCAGCAAAGATGTACACTGATCAGCTCTGTGGATACAGGATGCTGCATAGAGGCCTCTCGAGAATTATGAGCGAGGGACGGATGGAGAGAGATTGTCATGGATATAACAGCGCGACATGATGATGATGACTATAGAAAACATTGGGATTTCTTTTACTATAAAAATATATTATATGAATGAAAACTTTAATTTTCTTCAAAATAAGTGCAGTGTTCCAAAAGTATCGATACTGATGATTTATTTATCAAGACAGAAACGAATAATTAATAAAATTGAATTATCATCGAGATTTTTCTTTTGGAATACAACACATTTATTCTGACGAATTTCTATAGACCAAAATACCGTTGAAATTCTGCTTTTGATATTATGTAAAGATGTGTCGTTGTATTTCTTTTAATGTATGTCTTCTTATCACTTACATTCACATTGAAATGCATTTTCAATTTAGGAAACATGAAGAATATGGAGTATGCCTCACTTGCACAATCCAGTGTCGATAAAAAAGAATCATGATAAAATAGACTGTGAATTGAAACTGACACATCTAAACTCCGTCAGGGCGCGAGATAGCAGTCTAAATATCTAGACATCCTCAATCATCAATTTTGCAAGTGTCACTCAATATTGTAAAAGAATAAAGCTCGGCAAAGTTGAAAACGGAGGTGATATGTAGAATATCATACTCTACAATTAGTTCTA
Organism: Doryteuthis pealeii; assembly: GCA_023376005.1. Classification (NCBI taxonomy): domain Eukaryota; kingdom Metazoa; phylum Mollusca; class Cephalopoda; order Myopsida; family Loliginidae; genus Doryteuthis; species Doryteuthis pealeii. Next base: position 5,799,681 of record CM042148.1, read on the forward strand.
AGTAATTTTCAAGTGTCAAAATGAATACAATTATAAGAAAAATGTATTTACCTTTTTTTTTAATTGAAAGGTTGTAATTCTTGTCCTAAGGAATGTTTTGTATAAGGGGTTCACATGTGTGCACGTTGTCATTTATGTATTTACCGAACCCCTACTCCAAGGGCAGGATGTGGCACAATGACAATTATTAAGTGGAGTACAATTATTTTGAATTCAAAGTTTTCTTATCTTAGACTGTTTACCTAACCCAGTAAGCCATACTGGATTCCAGTATGGTCTACTATTTTCCCCGAGTGCGAGAAGGAGGAGAGATCTATTGATGCATTTCCCAAAGGTATCAGCACGATGTAAAACGTAAACAACCTCATCCAGGATTTGAATTCGGGTCGCGCGTCTTCATTTAAAGTTGAAAATTAAAACCAAAAGCAGATAAAGATTCAGTCTCTATTTCAGCATCAATATAGTTGATCATGGGTTAATGGTTATTATCACAGAATAATTACTCAAGGGTAAGTAAGTAAGTAAAGTCGTCGGGGTGGCCTAAAGTCGATATCAGCCAGATGGTGAGGGAGTCTACCGCCTTTTCACTAGCGCTAGACTAAGGAGATTGGTTTTGTGTCTAAGGTGGAGCGCCACACCTACATCACTCCTTACTTTACCGCACATATCCCTGTGCTACTCATACGCTGAGTTGGCGAGAGCAGGTATTGAACCAGGAACGTCGTAGTTCCTAGCTGGACACTCTTCCGACTGAGAATGATTTCAATTCTCAATAGGTGTTCCATACCTGTGGCCTTGTGCCAAATCCAAACTATGTCCAATTTTTATATTGCTAGTAAGTTTGATTCTCCCTGGGTGCCTCATACATCTGTAGATGTGCCACAACCTAAACTAAGCCTAGTAAACCACTACTTTAACAATAATATGCATGTGAATGTGTAAGTGGTAATAACTTTGAATACTAAACAAATCATGAAGAAAAAGCTATATTTAATAAAATATGTTCTAAAAGGTCAAGTCCTGTAATAATTCAAATAAACCGATATATATATATATATATATATATATATATATATATATATGTGTGTGTGTGTGTGTGTGTGTGTGTGTGTGTGTGTGTGATTGATGTTAAGACTAAAGAGATGGTAGGATGGTTACTTAGCTAGTTGGTTGGCTGGTTGTTCGATTTACGGCATGTCGACACTTGGGTTATTTAGGCCAGTATTTATTTCAGGAAAATATATAATTCAAAGTAACTATTTGTATTTTAAGATATGTTTACACACCAGCACACACACACGCACATACATATACACAAACTCGTATATATGTATATAATAAAACTTTTAATATTTTATATAATATATTCAAAATATGACAATTGTAATAAAAAAGAGAAGACATAAAAAGAAAGAAATGTTTAAATAAATAATAGCTGACAATGCTCCATCTGGTAATAATAAAAGTCTAGTCATATATACAGTTGAGTTTAAGATAATGTGAGCCCACTTAATTTTACAGGGTACTCACTCATATAGGGCTTGACTTGGCTTAAACGGAAGCTACTAAAAGGTATGGGAGCAAAGAACGATAACAGTCCGAAAAAAAGCTTCTAGTGGCTTTTAATTGTATGGGCAACTCCATGGTTTGGCGCTGCAGTGAATTGATCAATCCGAGCTAGGTCATCAGTGTGAGGTGGTTGATGTTGAACAAATAAAAAAAGTTATACTTGGTCTTCGGTGTATTCCTGTTGTACCTATTCTTTAAACTTCATTTACTTCTGGGTATACACTTTTGATATTCCAAAGTAGTTTTCTTTTTCTCTAAGTGTTCTGATGTTTTCCTTCAGTTGTTTCTGCTTTTCTTTTTTATTATAAGCGTTGGAATTTTTTCAATACTAAATTCCATTCCTATGTATTGGCTGTAAATTCTAAAATTTTGTATTGTTTTTTTTTAACCAGTTTTAACTTTTGTTTTTTGCCGGAGTTTGAGTGACTGCAAGTCTTCTTAGGTCCTTAGGACTTTTCTAATTTAATCTTTAAAACAATTTTCAAACCAATCTTAAGAATAATCTGGATGGTCTCGATTGTTCCACTGATCTCCCTCAATTTTCTTTTCATGCTCCTAGGGACCGTTCCAAGTACATCAACTACAACTGATATCACCGTCACCCACATGCTCCACGGGTTCTTCTGATAGCTAGCAATATTTTAACTGTTTCATTTGTGTCACCAAATAACCGTAACATACTCGTATTCTTCTGTGTATTGTCAATTTTTTGATTTCCATCTATGGGTTAAATAGAAAAATGTATTTATAAAAAAATTGTATTATTCATTAAGAATTGATTTATTTCAAAACTTTATCGGCATTAAATGACCCACTGAGGTTGATATGCCGTAAAACAAAACAAACCAAACCAATTTTTTGATTGATGTAATTCGTTATTATGGAATTATTATGCGCAACTATCAAAAGAGATTCGGTTTCTCCCTTGAGGTTCCCCATTATTAGCTATGTCCATGTCATTCCATTTGCAATGTCTATGGTTTGTATCCATACAATTGTTTTTCTTCGTATTTCCTTCTAGATTTCATTGTTTTACTCTTTGTAATTAAGTTATATTTGCTGATATCGCTGTTGTTAGCTTGTTGTTATTTTAATGTTTGCAAGATTTTCAATGAAGTTTGAGTGACAGAAAATTTCCTCAGATCTCCAGAACTCTAAGTATCCTAGCCGATTTTAGAAGTTCTGTGGTCTGAATGATCTCGTTTCTTCTGATTTCAAGTTGAACCATTTCCAGGTCCATGGGGTTATTCCAAAGAATCAAATTACGATTGATATGACTGTCACCTTCATGTTTCACAATTTTGTTTATTATATGACAAGATCCAAGTAAATGTGTATATTTTCGCTTTCTTTCATTTTCACTCTGGAATGGCAAAATCCACCAGATGACACGTTCTTTTTTTTTTCTTCTCGTTGATTCAAACTATGTATCATCTACTAATCAGGATTTGTTGATGTGTTTCTATCTCAAAATCCCAGAGATTCTTATGAGTCTGGTTTGTATATATACGATTTGTCAGCATGGTCAAATTTTAATCTCTGCGAGAATTATCAGGAGTTCCCTTGGCGTTCTGGCTAACCTTATGGACTTTGAAAATTCAGCAAGAATTCCTAGTGGATCATCTTTCACACCTTATTGTGCCTAGTTTATATGATTTTTGTACTAGTTTGCTGTATTCGTTTATTATGTAATTAACCGTTTCATCCCCATCACTACATAATCTACACTTTCTATTCTGCGTGTTATTAATGGTCTTACTTTTTTAGCTGTTATTTAAAGAAATCCACTTTTCAGGTTTCCCCTTCGTATCCATGTCCAGGTCATCTCAGGTGCAACTTCCGTAGTTTGTCTCTTGAAGTAAGAAATTAAATACACTATCATTATCTATTAAACAATAGTCCAGTTTAGAAGATATTCTCAAATCCTGGTTTTGGAAGGCGTAAAAAGAATAGACTCACAGTTTCTAAGACCCCTCCTTTTTGGTAGC
>CM042148.1:5808237-5810737 GCA_023376005.1 Doryteuthis pealeii
CTCTCTCTCTCTCTCTCTCTCTCTCGTGCACGCGTTGGCTCGCTTGCTCGCTTTGTGTGTTCGTTAGTCTTTCCTTCAACGGCTAACCTTTCCAGACCCACAGCCGCATAATCGCGACCTCTTCGCGCGCCAACCAGTTGATTGCTTCGATTATCAGGAACAATAGGTAAGATGACCTCGAGAAGGCAAACGCCATTATTGAGAGAGAGAAGAGGGTTACAGGAAGAGAGAACAGTAGTTGCAGTTCGGGTTATCGGCATTGTCAACCGAGTGGCAACTCTTTGTCGTCAAGTAGCAAATCGAGGAGAGATGCTGAGCTGGCGTGATAAGATCAGGCCTGCTTCGTCACTGGAGCTGAACAAATTTTTTTCGAGTCACTGCCTTTTTGCTACCATGTCAGGCGATCAGTTTATCTATCAGTTAAGCTAGGTAACAATGTCCGCTCCTATCCAGTTATCTTCTTGCATGTGTATCTTATCCAGTTGGGTTACATACACACACGCACACACGCATATATATATATATATATATATATATATATATATATATATATTCACTATTCTCACGTCGGGGGATTGTGCAACACACATGAAACTTACGTAACGGTAATATAGACTCATAATCTTATATTTGGGTTTTTAAACCTACTCTGCTATTACAGCATTGAGCTCTTTTTGTGCAAACACTTTTCTTATTTGATATCCCTCATATATGAAAAATATACAAGAAAAGTGAATTACGCAACACAGACAATCGATTCTATTAATATTTTGTCTGTTAGTTCAGAAAATTCCTCGGAATGATGTCATTTGTTTATGCAAATTGGTATATAAGTGAGAGAAAGGTAAAAGGGATGGGGGTGAGAGAAAAAGAAAATTAGAGGTATACTGAGGGGGGGGTAAATGTCATAATAGGATGAAAGTGGTTGAGAATGCGGTGAATATGAGGGGACAGGGGAATATGATGTATAAATATGGTTAAATGTGGACAAGGGTAAAGATCAAAGGATGAAGAGGGAAGAGTCATGCGTCTTACTGTCTAGGACCAATGCCTGGCTGTGGTGTAGATAAGTCATTAGTGTTTATGTATTTGTTTAGTATTGTAGTTGACACAGTGGGGGAGAAAGATTTTGGAAGAGAAAACGACTGATTTGGGAAGACAGTTTTTGAAAGTCAACGTGTGAGGTATGGAATGTGCTGTTTGATTTTTGTGATTTTAATTTCAATTTTTATTTTCACCCCTTGTCCTTCTGAAATATTTTTGCGTATTATAATTTTTACAAGATGCGTGCAATTAAAAAATCCAGGGCTCTGTATAAGGGTATTAAATTTTGCAATGATCGTTGATTCAAATATACGGTCAGGATTCTTGAAGTTGGTGGGTTTAATTAAGATGGCTTGTGAAAAGTTAAAATGTGGTTGAATTCTAGAATATGGGAGAAAAGTGTATTTCGTTAGTCATTTATTTTGATTAATTGTTGGTGTTCGAATATAATTTTGTTTAGATTTCATTGGGTCTATCCCATGTTTTTTTCCCAATCATTACAGAGGATGGAGATGATAAGTTATTTGAGCATTTAGAAATGCTGGTGAGATTTTTGATAGTTTGCAATTTGGTTTGAATGACAGGTATTCCTAGTTTGTTTAACATACCGTATAAAGGTGTGTAGTGTATGTCGGTGGGTAGGGATATGGGTCTGTGAGTACAGGAAACGGTGTGGGCGTTATTCTTTAGCTAATAAACGAGTGTATTTTGAGGACTTTTTTCTAGTATTCAATACGAAATATGTGGGGTATTTTATGGTTTTGTTAGAATCTTCGATGTATTTCATCTTGCTCTGGCCTTTACTCTCTCTTTCACTATATCTAGTTTTCTTTCTCTGTTCTTTACTTTTTCTCTTTAGATTTCATCAATTTGTAAAAACAAATAAAATCATTCTAGAGAAGTTTTTGAACTAACAGAGACGAAATATTGATAGAATCGATTGTCTGCGTGGTGTTATACACTTTCTCTGTAGTTTGTTTTACATTTTGTCGGATATATGAAGATAGGAGGGTTGGAGTAAAATCCGACAGTATGAGGTATGGTAAAAGGAAAAGTGAACAAAAAATAATGACTCAAACAAGTAGAAGTAGGAGAGAAATATTTCGTCCTTCTTACGCGAAGAACATCATCAGTTTTGTTTTGAATAAAGATAGACTGATCATGTAAGAAGGGCGAAATATTTCTCTCCTTCTTCTACTTGTTTGAGTCATTATTTTTTGTTCACTTTTCCTGTTACCTTACCTCATAATATATATATATATATATATATATATATATATATATATATATATGAGTGTGTGTGTGTGTGTGTGATTGTTAGGTAGATAGTTAACAAAGATAGATAGATATATGTATACATACATCATAAAGAGAAAGAAACGGAAGCGATGTGTAGACAGTGGAGGTAAACTCAAGTTATATATATATATATATATATATATATATATATATATAT
>CM042148.1:5815737-5873237 GCA_023376005.1 Doryteuthis pealeii
AGAAAACACAGAGAGGATTAATAAAATCAATGACATCACAAAACATAAGATTGACTGAGTATACAAAAATGTTATACACTTTGTCGTATATACTTGTATATAAGTCGACCTGATGTTACAAATCCGCGGCACTTGAACTAATGAAGGATTCACACAAGAATCAGTGAAAACATGTTACGATCAAGTAATATTTAAAGTGCCGGTTCCAAATAGACTGGGTGTTTTAACCATTAGGCAGCTCGTCGAGGAGGAAGACTCTGAATTCAAATCAGGTTTACTACGCTTAAAAATTGACCTTTTGTCACATCCTGCCCATGATAGACTGGTTAGGTAAATACATACTGTAAGCTACCGGAGTCAATTGTTCCAGAGTAAGCAAAATCCAATAAATAATATTTCCCACTGAAAGCACCGTTTCTCAGTAGATCATTGTAGTTAAGTAGCAATGGGCTTGGTTAGTATCTAGATGGGCGGACTCTTAGAAACAGCATATCTCCAAGAAATTAACCTGTGGATTATATGCCAGAAGCTGTGAAGATGAGTAAATTCTAAAAGTGAATTAAATCATTCTTGGAGGAAAGGTAATTAGAAGCGTGAATAAAATATGAAGGAGGAATGATATAATTTATTAATGCATTTACTTTTTTCTTCTATTCTTAAATGATGCAGTGTCATTAAAGTGATTAATAAGCTGTAATTGCTTTATAATGACAAAAACAGTTTAAATGTCTGAACAAAGTTTTTTGGGGGTGGGAGTAGGTTCAACTTAATAAGATTAAAATCTACAAAGCTAAATTCATCTCATTATGTTGATCTCGTAAAACCAGTAACTTTGGTTTGATTTTGCTTGGTTTGTTAAATTTACGGCATGTCAACCTTTGCTGGGTTATTTTATGCGAAGACGTTTTGTTCAATTCATGCTTGATGGGTATTCATTTTTTTAACTCAATTTGTTTAACATATTTTTAACTCATTTTTTAATCCATAGATGGTACCCTAACAGGTACTACTACTCCAGGACAGAGTGAACCTGGGATTGATGGCGATGAAGGGGGACTGCAGACTCCTTAGATCTCCAAAATTGGAACTTCGTCATTAGATGGAGTTTAAATTCCTACCCTGGACACGGTAACTTTGGTGAATGAAACCGAATCACGGTCCCCGTGTCACAAAAATACAGTGATATCCTAGATACTGATAACAAATCTATTCGTATGTTTGGAGCAAAGAAAGATCTGAAGTCAAGTCCCCACTCACCAATAACCAATATTAGCATTAGTACATATTTTATCAAGTTCTCCGTACAAGCAGGATGTAACACAAATCAAATTTCTTAAGCGGAGTTAAACAAGTTTTAATTAAAAGTTTTCATTCCCCTAGACTGGTTACATAATCAAGGCTAAAGAGACCAGTCTACTATTATTATTATCAATCCATAGTTGGAAGGAGAATAGTTGAATTCATACCTTTCCCAAGGGATTTAGCGCTATATTAGGATATCTATGATATATAAAAACTAGTATAACTAGTATAGTAAAACGATTGAATTAAAGATGAAATAAACGCATTTATACATACGAGAACATTTAACCTTTTATCTACATAATATACATACCAATGGTATATGGAAAAAAGAAAACACAAATGTGCCCCAACAGCCATAAATATACACATTGTTCATTGATCGACCAGTATGTAGATGGGCTACACAAATTAAACAAACATGCTTACTTGTTGGGGGAAGGTAAAATAATCACGTGGATTTGCCTTTCCTTGGAAAGGTTCGGCCCACATCTCTCCTATTCAAAGAACAGAGGCAAATAATTTCGATGATTGGCTTTCGGTTCTGTCGTGTGTCCCACAATGAGACACCTAACGGACATTTCCATTATCTAAGAGAGATTATTATTCATTGTCTCCCTACAAATTAAAGAAATACAGTAGTACTTTGACTCATATCACTAAGTAATCTTAGGGACCCTTTTAACTAAGAACGATGTAGATTAATTAAAACTCCATTTAAGTTCTTCAGATGTGTATACAAGGGTAGGCAGGAAATATTCTTAAAGTAACTCTTAGATTGTGATCGACTCTGTAGTGAGATAAATCTATAGAGTAACTTAAATTTAAATAAAATTTAACATTTAAATCACCAATAATTTTCTGTTAGTCGAAATATCAAAATAATTTTCCCCATTTAACTTGACTTCATTTAAATGGGATTTTTATCAATTCGTTCCTGGTCCTCACAATAAAAGAAAATTAAAATAATCTATCAATCTCTTGCATCTTAACTGTTGGTAGTTTATTTACTGCTAAATGAAAAAAACCTACGTAAACATCCACTAAGTGTGTAAATTCCATATTTTTTGTCAAGGGTAGTATTAGTAAATAACCTTCATCAAAGTAAAACTTAAATCGTTGGGATGATTTTGCATATCTTCTATTGTTCTCGATAATATTTGTGTTCGATTACATCGGTGAAGCTGCATCGGCGAAATTCATTTAATGTACTCCGTGTCATAAAATTTTAAACCTGAGATAATTTGAGGGGTGGGTATAAAATGCTAACAAAGTGCTGTTGACGGGGTTTAGAATATGTCAGATTCATCCTCTGCCGGGGAGTAATACTCTCCATAAAAAGGGGTCTTCTGTGTATGAAAATAAGATTAATCCGATTGTGAAGCTCCAGTTCTGGATCTCTGGTGTGTATCGTGTATGCCATCATTGCCATTACTTCCAGACTCATTCATACCCAGAGCAGTTATACCTATAAGCGACAAATATGTTGATCAAATATACCTGTTTTAAAATTGTTTGTATTAGATAGGGATACTTTATGTCAGAAAATACGGAAAAAATGTAAATATAAACGTAAAATGTACAAAATTTTCAAAGTTTTATGTATAAAATGTGCGTTGTGTAATGGTTATCGTCGTAGGAAATGGACACGGCGACACGACTACAAATACTGAACGAGGCTGTTTGCATTTCACACAACGCTAATACCTTTGGGAAAGGTATGCATGTAAATATTTTCGCACTATCTATAGGTAAATACTAGGGCAGGCTGGACACTTTAATCTTCGTTAGGCATTCAGTCAAGGAGAAACAACACTGAATTAAAACCTGATAAACCCCGCTTAAGAAATTGACCTTGTGTAGCCTCCTACTCAGGCGAAGGTGTTGGTATATATATATATATATATATATATATATATATATATATATATATATATATATTAAATAACCCCACACTGGTTGACATGCCATCAAAATAAATCAATCATAAATATTATTCAATGGTAGGCGCCCGATCGATCATGTTATAAGTGCAAAAATAAGAAAAAAGAATATATAAAAATATTCATGCTAATAAATACGCTAGCGTTCGTGAATCAGTGTATAAAAATAGTAAAGAATAAAAAGTAAAAGAAAGACGAAAATAAACCTGATATATTTAGATGAGAAAAAGTCATGTTCATGTGATACTTAAATGAATGAAAAAATATAAAATAATGAACGTAAAAAAAATAATTGAAAAATGGTTTAACACATTGACGAAAATAATTGACAAGTAAAACCGCCATTACAGTGATTTATTATCTTCTCTTTTTTTAAATAGAGGACAAATCTGACACTGTTGCTGATTGGTGCCTTCAGATTTCTATTTAAGTTGAGATAAGCTAAGATATTATAGGCTCTCTGATTGGCTAATTGGACGCGAGCCAATAGCTATCATTTGATTATGGCGCAGAACCGGCTACCAGACACTCGTAAATATAGGTAAAAGTATGTAGAACGATAGGCCCTATACACAAAACACACACACACGTATATATATATATATATATATATATATCTGAAGAGTAACAAAAGAGATTTATTTTTAATTTTTAGGTTGGCATCCTTGATAGAAAATCAACTGGTCAATGTTGACCTTTTAAACGATTGAAAAAAATCAGTTCACGTTTGCTTCTCAGAATTCCATCCTCGCTGTGCCATATTGAATTATTACATGTTCCCTTAAGTGTGCCAAGAAGGAAACACAATATTAAGTCCCGTGTCAGAAAAATTTAGTCAGTTAACACAGATTTATGGAGATCAAGTTCCATCATGGGCGCAAGAGTTTTGATGGGGCAAGACAGTTTTTGGATTATCGATATAAGTCAACGGAAGATGATCAACGAATGAATGGACAAACTCAATACATCAACATTTAAATATTAAATCCTAAATTCCTTTTGTAATTATCCTTATTTTTAGACAAAAAACCAGACTCATTACTATCAAGACATACTCTCTGTAATCCTTAGTTCTACATCTCGGATACAGACGGGTCTACTGTGACGCAGGAAAAGGAATCGATAACCCAATTTCAAATCCTGGATGTGGTTATTGCGTTTCCCTTAGAGCTGATGCCCTTGGGAATGGCATAAATCTGTCTGTACACCCTCCTACCCAGCTATAGGTAAATAGTAGAGCACAATGTGTTCTTTAGCCTTGGTTGGCACCTAGTCTAGAAGAAAGAAAACTCCGAATTTAAACAAGTTGTACTACGCTCAAAAATTAGCCTCGTGTCACATCCTGTCCGGGAGTAGCAGAAAGTTTGGGTAAATGTATAAATGAAGACGTGTGTACAGTTGATCCCCTTATATGTGATGGTGCAAAAGCAACTTACCATTTTAAAAACTCAAAATGTTTGAATGAAAAGAAGATCAATAAATGTTTCTTTTAATTATATGAATGTAAATTCTTGGAAATTAATTAGAACTAATTGTAGAATATGATAACCCTCATATGACCTCCTTTTTTCATTTCAGAGTGCTTTACTCTTTCTTAGAATAGAGACTCTTGCGGAATTGATGAGGTTTAGTTATCTAGATTGTTGTTTAAATTATTCAGTTTCAATTAGTGATCATTTTTTTTTTTAGTGAGACACTGGAATTTGTAAGTGCAGTATCCCCCATGTGTTTCATGTTCCCTGAACTGAAAATTTACCTTAACTGTAAGAGATTTAAAGACATGGAAAACATTAAAAGAAATACAACAGCACAGCTTCACACCACATAAAGACAAGTTTGATAGGCCAATAGAAACTCACACCATATAAAAAGCAAATTTCAGAAACCAATTGAAGCTCACACCATATCAAAAGACATGTTTTAGATGACAATATAAACTTGTCCGAATGAGAATGCTGAATTCCAAGGGAACTATTTTGAAGAAAATACCCCTAAATATGCACATAATATTTGTTTGTTTTTTCCAGTTCCCCAAAATTAAACTTGCTTCCATGGTCAAATGAATATCTTCGGCGCTGTGTCCAAGAAGTGCAGACATCCTTTGTCTACATAACCTATTTTCAATCCATTTGGCAAATACCTTTGCAATAACTAATTTTTTCCCAAATACTTTCGGTCCTTTCATTGGCCATTATGAGGGGAATGTATATATTGCAAAAACAATACAAGCTTTAAAATAAGCGACACTACATAACACCAGTATAAATAGAACGCTTAAATGTCGTATTGTTTTTTCAATATGCACATTCCCCTGATAATGGCCAATGAAGGAACTGAAATTACTTGGGTACAAATTAGTTATTGCAAATGCATTAGCCAATTCCGCCCGGATATTGTATCATCTATTCGGTCACTTGAAAGGATTGAAAACATAATATGCAGACAAAAGGTGTCTGTATGACATAACCATATATATATATATATATATATATATATATATATATATATATATATATATATATATAACCCTCCACGTATCAGATTTTTTCTCAGTCCATTGTAGAAGTCATGTAATATATGAGTAATGGGCCTTATCCTGTCATACTGGTCCATGAATAATTAGTACTGGGTTTGAATTTAGGTTCGAATTTCTTTGTATGAGAAAGAGTCGAGTCATTCTAACCATTTTCTTCGAAGTTAGGAGGAAAAGAAATAGATTGGTGTCTTACTAAAGGTGTTATTGGAAAGTGAACACAAAAGTCTCGGTTGCAATTTGAAATCAGCATGCCATTGCCATCTTCATGTCGATAACCGACGCATACATACACTGTCACTTTCTCTTTCCTTTTCTATGTCTCTCTCCCTTTCTCTGTCTCTCTCTTTATCTTTCACCTCTGTCTCCCCCTCTGTCTCCCCCTCTCTCTCTCCTCTCTCTCTCTCTCTCTCTCTCTCTCTCTCTCTCTCTCTCTCTGCCACTAACACACACGAGCCCGCGCACACATGAATAGAGTAAATATGTAAATGTATATGCTTGTATGCTTTTGTATGGATATATATATGTGTATGTATGTATGTATGAATGTACGTGTGTGTGTGTGTGTGTGTGTGTGTGTGTGTGTGCTCTTCAAATTTGCCTTGTTTGATTGATGTCGTAGTTGAGATCCTAAAGAAAATGGTTTGATGTACTTAGAATATATTTTAACTACATCGAGCAGTTTTCGTCTGGACGTAACGAACCGTCTTCCATTATATGTGACGAGCCTTTGGGCCAAAAATTGTGAGTTTTCTTTCCTAAGCAGAAAAAAAGCGGTAAAAAAGAATAGAAAAGAAGGGATGAACAATAGACAGTATTAGAGGGACGAGAACAAAGGATGTAATGTAGGAGCATTTGTAAAAGAAAGAAGGAAAGAAAGAAAGAAGAAAAAGATATGAATAAAATGAAAGATATGCGAGAAAAAGGTTAAAAAGAAAAAGATAGAAATATGAACAGTTGGGGAAAAATTAAATGAGAAAGAAAAAAACAAGATTCGAGGAAGAATTAATACAAAGAGAAAAGGAAAGACAAGAAATTGAAAGAAAACTGTCTAAAAGAAAGTAAGAAATAAAGAGACGAATAAAAGGAAAATAAAGATGAAAATAGAAGAAAAGAAGAAAAAAGCTAGATAGATGCATAGAAAGAAAGAAAGAAAGAAAGAAAGAAAGAAAGAAAGAAAGAAAAGGCACTGAAAATAAATTAAAAGTAAAGAATACAAAAACAAAACAAAACAAAGATTCGAGGAAGAATTCGTACAAAAAGAAGAGTAAAGAAAAAAATGAAGAGAAAAATGCTTGAAAGAGTTTATAATAAAGAAATGAAGAAAGAAAGAGGATACGAATAAAATAAAATAAAATAAAGAAGGAAACGGTTAAAGATAGAAAAAAGGAAAAAGAAAAACGAAAGAAAGATACAATGAACAAATAAAGGAGGGGGGGGGCACTGAAAATATCTTTTTGATTTTGAAAAATGCAAACGAATAAACTAAACAAACTGAAAATTAATTTAAAAAAGAAAAAAAACATTTGAAAGGAAGAAAAGGAAAGAAAGAATGAAAAATTCTTGATAAAGAGAAAGAAAGAAAATCGCTCGGAAAAAATAAAGAAAAGAGAAAGAAAAAAAAGAAAAGAAAGAAAGAAAGGAAAACGCTGAAAATATTTTTTAAACCTAGAAAAAAAGAAACAAAAAAAAGACTGTAAATAGATTTTAGAAAAATGTCTGAATGAAAGAAAGAAAAAAAGAAATACACTTGAGAAGAAAAAGAAAGACAAAGAAAAACGTTTGAAAAAAGAAAGAAAGACAGAATAAAAGAGAAAAAAAGAAAGGGAAAGACAGATGTAAAAGTAAAAAATAACTAAATCACAGAAAAAGAACGTGGGAAAAGAGACTTTGCAAAATTCTTTTTTTTTATATACAGAAACGAGAAGAAAAAATGATGAAAAATACTTTTTCTTTTTTTCCCAATTTTCAGAGACAGGACAGAAAGAAAAAAAAGAAAAAATGCTCATATTTCCAAGAAAAAAAAATTCCTATCATTCACAAGTCCGTGACAAATATCTACATCAAACGCCCCTCGGCCACTTTTTTTTTTCTTCTCCGTGTGTGCCATCTCGTCTTTAGATTTTTTCCCAGTAGAAATATTTCCCTCTTCTGCTAACTGATAAATGACTTCCATTTCTTTCTTTTCAATTTCGACCTCAAAAAACTTTTTACCATTTTCTGTTTATTTTTTGTTGTTGTTTTGTTTTGTTTTATGAAATTTCATTTTCTTTTTTCATTCGAAATTGAAATAAATCTCCCAGATGACGCAGTTGAGTTGTCTGCTCTTGATTGTAGTCACTAACACTAGGTGCCGCACGGAAAGGTTCTCAATAGTTAACAATCACGATAGTCGGATTTTTTCTCTTCCAGACATGAAAAGCGTTTCAATCACAACTCAGCCACGTTATGTCCTCCAAGAAAATAAAAAATATTTCTTTTCAAATCACAAGAAAACAATGAAATCACCAGACATCTTTAAAATCTATAGGATGAAAGTAATTCCGAAAACTGTACTTCGGCAAATTACTAACTTGAGAGAAAATTTTTGCAATATTTTTGTACGGTCTAATTTATGATGCGTAATGGTGCGCTGTTATGTTATCTATCGTTTCACTCTGTGTGTGATTTGAAAGTCGCACAGATAAAAGATTAACGTAGTTTAATTCGGGAAATTATGGTTTATGAATTTTAACCATGCCATAACGCCGTGGAAGCAACCAAACACATTTTTTTCTGCGAAAGATGAAGGTTAAGTTGATCATAGTACAATAACCAGATGCTATTTCTCTGAAACTTTGAGATAAGGTTTGTTAATTTGTATTATTTGTACTATTAAGACTATTGTCCTCATCTTTATTTTTATCTACACAACGTTTTGGCCAATGTACCAAACGGCCTTCGAAGGGTACATCGACCGATACCTTGTGCCGGTAACACTAAAGATGAGGAAAATAGTCCGAAAAATCCGAATAAATTAAAGTAACCAGATGGTTCAAAGAATTTCCCTTGGATTGCAAGAACCACAATCATTAGGCAGGGTCAGATAGGTCCAAAACTGTGGATTCCTATGCCGTGCTATAAGCCATAGAGAAAAAATGCGTTGTACTCGGAGACCATCTGGCGAGCTCCATAATCCGCTGTTGTTTGTTACCTTGACCTCGACAAAAGTATATAGAGCTGTCGAATTGTGCCTCATGTTACCAAAATATTGCATATGTTTTGACTCACACAAGTAGCATGAGTTTAGATACTATTCGATAGATTATCAAATTATTTGTTTGTTTTATTTCAAACGGTTTGCTTGTTATTTTAATTTGACGGTCTGAGCGAGCGATAAAAAAATGCAGCTAAAAGTTAAAATAAAATGAAATGTAAACCTTGTGTTTCATCAAATCTTGGAATAGATAAAGATCCACGTGTGTCATCTTTTCTAGAAATAATTCCCTACTTACCACCATGTGCTAAGGAATATACATCGACCAAATCCGTTGTACTAGTTAACCTAGCAGTCTCAGAAAACAGACAAACCAAAACTATCGGTCACAAAGCTCACGACGGTAACCAAGTATTATTCTTTAAGTAATTTCAAGACTAGTAAAGTAAATATTGGCCGAGTAGCTTATTTTTCTACAGCAACAAATTAAGAAGTATGTAAAGTTGCTGTATCCAGTTTATAAAGATGTATATTCATGAATAAACTTATCTACTTCTTCCTGCTGTTTTACATATCTGGTATCTGCTATTCTGATTCTGGGTAGCTTGGTGTTGGGGGGGGGGGGCTGGCATTCTCTCTGTTCTTCGGGTCTGGGACAACATGTTCCTTAGGATACTTTGTCTTGTGTCGTTGTTTAGTTGTTAATTAACAAACACAAAACTTGATGTTTTATTTTCAGAGCCCTTTATTTTCCATTGATTGATAAACATCGCAAAAAGGCCTAGAAGGACAAACCACATTTTGCGATGGTCTCCTGCAAACAACCAACCAACTCTCTCCGCCCGTCTTCTTCGAACAACTCCGCCAGAATCCCAAATTTATCACTTTCTCATTCACTCTTCGAACTGTTGCCCCGGTTCGCCAAATCAGAAGCCATGGTCTGTGACTTCCACGTTATCAATCATTCGTTGAACTAATTCTGAATTTTTTCCGTTATCAAAATGTTTCAATTTCATACGCCCTCTCCACGCATGCGCCATACGTCAACTCACTGCTGACGTCACCACTCTCATTATTTTACACCTATTGTCAATGTCAACCGGGCGGCACGGGAGTCTATTCTCTTTTTACTAACAATAGACTAGGGAGATAGATTTTGCGTCTGAGGGAAGTGCCATATCTAACATCAGCTCTTTCCCTTTATGCAGAGATCCATGCTGTGTTACTCATGCGCTGAATTGACGATAACCGGTATCGAACCTTGCGGTTACTCTGCGGATACTCAACCGACTGTTTTAAACATTCGAAAATAATGCTAGAACATTTATCTACACTGTGCACATCCAAAAATTATTATTCACACAACATATCTTTCGTAAACCATTGCTCATGACTTAAAACAATACATAAAAAAAGATATTACGTATGTTTGCTTGTTTTATTTCCTATTCCTTTCAATGTCAAAACTTTTATCACAGTGCCCAGAAATTTCTTAAACTACACTATTGAACAACATTCGGTCACGAGATCGTTCCGCACAATACGCAACAAAATTCTGACGCTTCCTAACCCAAATGTTTCATCAAATCTGAAAATAAAAATAGACCCACGTGTATGATAATTTCCCAAAATTAACTTGTACCTCTTTTGCCGCTAAAATCTAGTGTGTCTTAATACCACCCATCTCTTTCCTATTTTGTTACAGTCCACTAGTTAAAAAATAGAGAACTTAGATTTTTCAGTCTCTGAACCAAAAATATCAGCCCCAAATTTCATGTCGTTACCAAGTTTTATTCTCAAAGAAATTCAGGCCTGACACGCAAGAAAGCAATTGAAAAAAATAGTTTATTTGTTTTTGCTTTACGGCATATCAACCTCATATGGGTCATTTAATACCGACAAAGTTTTGAAATAAATTCATTCTTCATGGGTACCCAATTCTTTTATGAACACGTTTTTCTATTTAACCCATAGGACCCTAATAGGTATTACCACTCTGGGTTACAGTGGACCTGAGAGCAATGGCTATGAAGGGGAGCTCCACATTCTCCAGACCTCCAGAACCGGAACCTCACCAACAGATAGAGTTTAACGTCATTCCCAGGATATGAAGACACTCGCCGCCACCTTCCCGCACATATATAATAAAAAGGATTGAGGCTTGCCATAAGGGCAATAAGTTTGGGACAATCATATAAGTGCTAGGGTTTGACATGATTAGCCGATTGATCGGAGGCCTCTCTGACCACCCGTTTAGCCTAAGTAATGGCCTAAGTAGAATGTTGCATGTCATGGACTGCTCATCCAGCAGGATTCCGTCTGTAATTATCATGGATCGCCATCTATGGCCAACAGGTGGTTCCATTGTTTTTTTTTATCCCTCTGCAGAGATGCATTTGGTGTATTCTAAACCCCACCGACAGGGCTCTAAAATAAAAGTACTAAAATAATTTACATAACTGTACACATAAGAAAATTAATACTCGTACAAAAACATATTTTGTAAATTATTATTCATTACCAAAACAATACATATAATGATAACGCCTGGCTCAACTTCCTACTATTTGTTTATCTGTATGTTTATTTTTAATTCATTCCAGTATTAACCTTCTATTACACTATCCGGAAGACTCCTCTGTTACAATATTAAACTACGTTTTGTTACGAACACATTATTTGCTAAATACACGCTATCCTCGTAATAATAATACGAGTCAGTATTAATAGTGGACAAAGTGCATTTAAAGAATAAAAGATGTTTGTATGTTACTCACCACTGCAAAGCAAAAGTGGTACACAATAATAAGACATTTTCTAAAAAATTTTTAAAATCCGCTAATATTAAAGTCCAATTTGCGACTTAGTTCTAATAGTGGGCATTTGGTTCGCGCTCACCCCAATTGTTATAATTTATTAAATGATATAACCAGTAAATCCTAATTATAGACTATTATTCCTTGTAAGTGCACTGAATGATATTTCCAATTCTATGAATATTATGTGACAGCACGTTAATTTTAGCTCTTAGAACCCGAGCAGCCAGTATTTGGCCAGCTATTGAGAAGTACATATAACTAGGCGGCCGGAATTCTGGTCGGAAAATGCCTATTTCTATACTGCTTTTGCATAACAACAATGAGTAGGTATTTAATCAATTCGTGTATGTATTAATTCATGGGTACGGTGGGACACATGGTCACAAGTATGGGGCATCCAGCGAGGACTGAATTCACTTTTCCGTAGTAATGGATCTACAAGAATAGCTCACTAACCATTACCAACGATGGGGTACCCTATACAGCTTATCGTGGTATTGAATAACAGATAACAAGATTTTAAGTTTTCAGTCGTTTTTCAGCCAGTAGACGAAGGTTCGATGGGGAGAGGCACAGGCATGGGGATTCAGGGTTTTAGGTGATGATGTCCGAATTTGTTCTTAAAGCAAAAGAAAATATAAAAATGAATTACATGTTCATTTTATGTAAAATTACACTCATATATATATATATATATAATATATATAATATATATATATATATATATATATATACAAGTTAATAGAAAGGAAATGAATCCGACGGTATGAGTATAGATAAAAGGATATGAAAACAACACAATATGCTGTTAAAGTGAATATGATATAAAAACATTTTCACTTTAACAGCATATTGTGTTATTCATATCTTATCCTATACTCATATATATATATATATATATATATATATATATATATATATATATATATAGAGAGAGAGAGAGAGAGAGAGGGGGAGGGAGAGGAGAGAGAGAGGAAGGGAAAGGTGGATATTATATACACGCATATATATATACATATATATATATATATATATTGAGACAGACAGATATGTATACTCTCATAGATAAATAGGTTGATTGATAGATATATCGAATGATAGATAGATAGATATATTGAGAGAGATAATGGTGTCTGGCGTTTTGTTCACAGCTGTTTATCTAAATATTTTTTCTTCAAGAATATATAATGTTAGTTTACAGCAACATGTCCGGGTTGTTATCTGGTTATTAGATCTTTTTTTTAAATAACCCCCTAAATTCAAACCAATTTTTGGTACCGACTATGAAATACGTTTACACTTGAAAATAGTTTTGGAAGTAAATAGAAAATGTAGATAAAAGAATGTGGGTAAATTATATTTGCAGACAAATTGTTTTAGATGAATTGAAATCATAGATAAATTATTTTACTCGAATTGCTGGGGAAGAAATTCGGCTGATTTCATATATATTGTAATTGTATTTACAGATAGGGTCGATTACTAACGTAACTGAGGATTGACAACATAAAATACAAAGTTAATTTGTTATGATAATCCTATTCTATATTTACAAAGAATATTGTGGTTTCTGAGATAAGAGTTGATTGGACGTAGAACTGCTGATTTATAATGTTTTCAATATTTGTTCAAAACAGCACGCAACATTCCTATGTAGTTCCCATCTAGCTTTTCCCCCAGTCATTTCATTAAAGTGCAAGTGATGTTACTGTACAGTAACACTGGCATGGCTACTGATTAGAATAATTCCATTTTATTAGAGACTACTATATATTGATACGTCAGTGTTGGCCGACCAGCAAAGACTTTCATTCATCAGTGGGGGCCATCTAGAAGACTAGCATGGAACAGATGACGAGAGAGAGAGTGAAAAGTGCTGTTACGACGCCTTGATAATGATGATGACGGTGGTGGTAGTGGAGGTGGGGTGATGATGATGATACTTTTTTAATATATGGTATTATCATTAATTTTAGGAAACATTTCCTATTCTCTGGAATGTGTGCGCTGTAATTAAAAGCATGTAATATTATAGAAAATACAGAACTTTAGCTTTTTCTCTCCTGCGATCTAACCATATAGCCCTCCTTTGCAACGCAGTAAAACCACACACACTAATCGAAAAGGACGGGACAGGGTGAGAGGGGAAAATAGACGTGTAAAAGGACGTGGCAATATTGTCATTGTCGGCTGCGATTTCATCTTTCTATTTCTATTCCTGGAAGATCCTCTTCCAAACTTTTCTCGTTTCCTATTGATTTTTCTTCGTTTCTTTTAAAATTGAAATTAATGAGAAGAGTTCCCCAAAGAATAATGGTCTCGAAAAAAAAAGTTTATAAAAAGGAAAGATTGCTTCAAAACTAAATAAGGAAAAGAAATAATTTATAAAAAAAAAAACAAGCATAAAGATGGCCCAGACAATTACTGAAGATTTCCAATTAAAATTCCACAAGTTCTATCAAGACGCTAACCACCAATGCACTCTGTCGTTTGCGAAACTTCTACACTTTCGTTTCTACTTTCACTTTCGTTTCTACTTTCACTTTCATTACTATTTTCATTTTTGCTTCAATTTTCAGTTTATTCGTTTTATTTTGCCAGTGTTTCAGCAGGGATTTTTTTTCTCTCTTTTATAAAATATTGCTATTATTGACTTTGTCTAAATTGTCCCCATGTATATTTTTGTTATACATGTTGTGCCTAAACACATTGAATAACCGGAAGGTAAATAATTGTAAAATTAAAGAAAGTAAGAAAACAGAAAATTAATAAACAGTATCACTAATGATGAAAATAACGTATTCTATGAGTGATACGCCTATTTCGTATGCGTCTAAGTCAACAACAGAATTTATGACGTTGTCCGATATATATATATATATATATATATATATATATATATATATATATATATAGAGAGAGAGAGAGAGAGAGAGAGAGAGAGAGGGAGATACATACTTCAAGTATGGGATAATAATATAAAACATGATAAAAGTCACGGCTCAGAGTTTCACTCTTTTAATTCTCAGGTAATCTAGTATTTAACTCGTCTGAGTTTTCAACTTATTCAATATGTATTCTATTTTGTGTTGACTCATTTGACTATGATGAAGTTGGCATGAAGTTTGCATATCAAGTAGTGGCGGAAAAATTACAGAGTAAATATTTACTTTCATGTCGATATTTCGCTACCAATTCCGATCTTTTACATATCTAAATAAACAGCGATATGTTAAATACTACCTAACCTGGGGTCAAAAACGTGAAATTCTGTGTGGTGGGTATTTTTTTATTCTGCATTAAGCACTGTAAATACGCTTTTATCGTAATATGTTAATCAGAATAATAATTGTGCCTATATATATAATATATATATATATATATAATATATATATATATATATATATGTGTGTGTGTGTGTGTGTGTGTGTGTGTGTGTGTGTGTGTGTGCATATATATTATATAGATATATATTTATATATGTGTGTGTGTTTAATATTTATATAAAATTGAATTATACACACGCATGATACACGTTTTTGTTGACAGGAATTTAAAGTTTATTTGCCCTGGTGCTATAAATAAAAACTGACAAATATATCCAGCACCACCACCAGTAGATTAGAGAACAGCTAACAGAATCCTCTGCTTAAATAAACAACTGAATCCGGTTAAACTTCGTACTACACATCAAATTTGACCAACCACAATCCGAAAAAACTTCGTTCGCACATGATAATTTACCATTCAAAATCCAGTCTATTTCTGTCCCCGAGTAATTAAAGGACCAAACTGCACGGTATTTAAAAAAACGCTAATAAAATTTCCCCATTTGGTCTGAAGATATATATGATGAAATTATGAAGGACAGCAAATAAGAAAAGTGCATACATAGAATGAATGCTCAATGCTATAATAGTAGAGAAATTTTAAAACCAAAAATATAGATACTATATTACCGTTATCCAAGTTTCATGTGTATAACAACATCTCCAGACGGAAGAATAGTAAAAAGTGATTAGCCAAAACTTTGTATAACATGATGTGTATTTAGGAAGTTAGATTTTTTTACGCGAGACGTTTAATGAAAAACATAGTGTTTTAGCCGTATTACAAGTGAAATTCATATGTGATAGGAAGAAATGACAAATTAGAATAAAATGTGACAAAATTCACGACCATATTGTTTTCATGCCTACAAAGGGCATTTGTAACATCTTCACCTGACGATTACCTCGACTGAAACCAATATGGTCGTGAATGTTCCTTTGTCACCAAATGAATAGATATGTAAAACCTTTATATATTTATTTTATTATATTATATAACAGTTCTATCTTATATTGAGCACTCTACCAATAATACTGCCTTTGGTACACCGTTCCAGCAAAATCTGAAATAGTGACCATACCACACTATAGTATATATATATTATATATATATATATATATATATATATATATATAGAGAGAGAGAGAGAGAGAGAGATTGATAGATAGATAGATAGATAGACAAAAACTGAAAAGAAATTTTCCTTTGTTCCTTCATTTTTCCCTTTACTTTCTCTCTCTCTCTCTCTCTCTCTATATATATATATATATATATTATATATATATATATATATATATATATAATATCCTGGATATGACGGTGCTCCCCATATGTAGCATTGTATTGGAACCACAACAGATAATCTATGTAGCATCAGATTTTAAACTAAATGTGCAATGAACTATCCCTTGATTTTAGGTGAATAATTCACATTAAAAATTCGTTTATTACACGAGTATATACGGTATATATATAATCTCAATCTATACGTGGTCACTGATCAAATCCACAAGGACAGAGTTTTGTAAGAAAGGTCTTTAATTACGTTAAATTCGATTTGAAGCCGGTTTGTAATAAATGAGCGCCATTTTTCACTTTTTTATTTCTTTTTTTATTTCTAAAATAAGTTATGGCTATTTTGAAACGATCAATTAGAGTCAGCCTAGAAATAAGTATAATGGAAGAAAACCTTAATGAAGCAGTAACAAAAAATCAACAACAGGTAATGAATTCGTTTTGATCTTGAGCAGATGAAGGCAAATACGAGAAGAAATATTTTCAGTTAAAATCTTTTTATTTGTTCTTTATAAAATTCAGGCTTATCATATGTTTCCTCCTCTTCGCTATTCTAGGATTTTCATAATTTCACCGTCAGATATCTATTACACATGCAACGAATTTTGTATAGTTTTTATGTGAGGGAATAAAAAAATCTTACACATGGAAGCACACACCTTGTTAGAAATAAATATGTTACCAATTCCACCGCACGAGCAGGATGTGAATCAAGATCAATTTCTTAAATGGAGTTTAAAAGGGTTGAATCCGCCGTTTTCCTTCTCCTGAACTGGTTACCTAACCAAGGTGTAAGACCCCAGTCTTCTCTACTATTTTCCAATAACTGGAGGAGAATAGAATGGTCCGTACATTTCCCAAGGGTATTAGCACTATATGAAATACAAACAATCGAGTCCAGGATTTGAACTCGTCACGTCGTCTCCACATCCTACGACGACAACCACTTCATCAAACGCCTTGAGTCGATTCCTAGCTAGAAATGTATGCGTATACACAATATAAAAAAGTCGTCGGGGTGGCCTAAAGTTGGTACCAGCCTATCAGCGAGGGAGTCTATTCGCCTTTTCACTAGCCCTAGACCAAGGAGATTGTTTCTGCGTCTAAGGTGGAGTCCCACACCTACTATCAACTTCTTACTTTACCGCACAGATCCCTGTGCTACTCATACGTTGAGTTGGGGAGGGCCGGTACCGAACTAGGAACCGTGTGGTTTCTAGCCGAACGCTCTACCGACTGAGCTAACCCGGCCCTTCATACACACATATATGTATGCATAAAAATGTACATATACAATAAGTAGGATATTACAAAACTGTAGCTGTATGACCACTAACCTACTATCCTCACAACCCTTCCTAGTAAGATTAATGAGACGGTAGAGAAGTAAGAACGAACTCATAAGCGATGTTCAACTATAGATTTCTACAACTGAACACATCAGTTCGAATGGTAAAAAATGACATTTATAAGGTCTGTGCGGACTAGTTTCCGCCAAGAGGACTCTCCAACGGTGTTATTTAATAGGGATGGATGGTAAGAGAATTAAGATAATGTGTGGTGTTGGCACACTTTGATTATATACATAAGCATTTGTTACCATTCCAAGACGCTTTGTCTTGATGATAAGCAGCTAAAACACTGCTTTGATACCAATGTTAACATCTCCCTCGATGAGTCCGGATTAAAAACAAGCTCTGATGATGATTTTTATAAATCGAAATATTGTTCAATATTAGCTATGAATATGATATAAAATATTTTCATTTTAACAGCATTATGTGTTTTCATATTCTTTATATCTATACTTATACCGTCGGATTCATTTGCTTACTCTTAACTTATATCCTGTCTTTGTAAACACACACAATTGAATGAAAACATCTACCGTCTCTCTCTCTCTCTCTCTCTCTCTCTCTCTCTCTCTCTCTCTCTCTCCTTCTCTCTCTCTCTCTCTCTCTCTCTCTCTCACTATATATATATATATATATGAAAAAATTCATAATATATGAAAAAAATTCAAAAGTTAATTTTTACACCGCCCAGAGAGTGTTTTATTTTGCTACTCTAAATAATATAACAAGTAAATAGAAACGACATTTACAAAAGAAATCACCATTTTTTGTAGATTGTGTAGCTTCAAAATTGTAAATCTAAATACTTTATGATAATCTTCTTTTTCCAAAAGTAAGGTTTTTGTGGAGAAGCAAGTATATTTTCATATTTATGCCTGTAAAATCAAGAAAGCCATTGCGTATTGTTAATTTATTTGTTTTTGCAAAAGGCTTTAAGATTTTTTTTTATATGTCGTTAAATCGATAGAGTTGGAAGACAAACTAAAGAAATTTAATTTCAAGTTGGTTACGTTTTTATTTGAAAATAGTTTCTTTTTCTTTTTTTGTCAGTTTTTTTTTTTAACTTTATTTTTACTACTTCGCTTTTTTTTCTTTTAGAAAAAAATCTTAACTTTCAAAGTTTTTTTGATGGCAAAGTTAGTTCGAGACAAGTGAGGATTATTTTTTCTCTATTTGTTCACGTTCTAAGGCTTTTTTTTTGCTGGAACGATTTTGCATATATATATATATATATATATATATATATATATATATATATATATATATATATGTGTGTGTGTGTGTGTGTGTGTGCGCGCGTTTGTCTGTGTGTATCTATATATATACACGCATGCGTGTGTATATGTAAGTGCATATGAAAGTGTGAGAGTGTGTTGCCAGGTGTCTTTATGTATATATATATATATATATATATATATATATATATATATATATATATATAATACATATATACAAAGAGAGAGAGAGAGAGAGATACGTGGTGGGTAGGTGTTGTCTCATTCTTTTTTTCGTTTGTCCTTTGTAATTTTTTTGTTTTGTTTTAATTTTTTTTAAATTACGCCTTATCTTATGTAGGTTTTTTTTGGCTGTGTAGGCTTGTATCTGTGTCTGTGTGCATGCGTGTGTGCGTGTGTCCTTCTCTCTGTGTGTCGTTGTATGTTTATTTCCAGGTATATGTAGCGGGTGGGTTTGGATGTTTGTCTAGTATTTGTCTACAAATGTTGTCTGTTTTATAGATAGATATAATAATGAAACACACGTGCACATATATATATATGTTTGTGTTTGTGTGTGTGTGTGTGTGTGTGTGTGTGTGTGTGTGTGTGTGTGTGCACACGTGCGTGTATGTGTGTTTCATTAATATATCTACAGATACGCACATATATATATAGTTATGTATATGTGTATTTCATTCTTTCTCATCTTTTTGTTTTTCTTTTTTCTTTCTATTTACGTATCATTTTTTATTAATTTATTTGTTTCACTTTTTCTAGTTCAAAATGTTCACTTTTCTTTTATTCTTTTGATTTCTTTAATTACACTTTTCTTTATTCCTTCATTTCTCTTTCATTTTAATTTTCATTCGTCATTTATTCATTCGAGCTTTTTTTTTTTTTTGTCGAGCATCGTTGTTTTTTGGGTGTTTTTTTAGTTTTTTTTTCCCTTTGCAATTTCATTGTTTTTCATTCTTTCTCTCCCTTTCATTCTTTATTCCACTACCGAAATTCTATTTTTTCTTGTTCTCTACCTCTTTTCTCCCCCTAAATTTTTAATTCTAATCTCTCTCTCTCTCTCTCTCTCTCTCTCTCTCTCTCTCTCTCTCTCTCTCTCTCTCTCTCTCGTTTTTTAAATCGTTTAATCTTTTTATCAATATTTTCTCCAAATTGTCCCTGTTTTTCTCAGTTATTTCCTTTATTATCTACTTTCCTTCCATTTGTGTATCATTTATTTATTCATTTTACTTCGCTCCTTCACTCATTCATTTTTCATTTGCTCCTTCAATCCGTCATTCCTTCATTCCTTTTTCGTTGTTTTTTTTCAATTGACTTTTTTTCTATTTCTCTTTATTTTTCCTTTCTTTCAGGAATTGTTTTTTAGACACTTTCTATTGAGTTTTTCATTATTGTATTTGAAACGTTATCTTCATCTTACTTTATCATCTATCTACTATATCTGATCACCTTTCATTCATTCTTTCTTTCTTTCCAACTTTCTTCTATCTCTCTCTCTTCTTTCTCTCTCTCTCTCTCTCTCTCTCTCTCTCTCTCTCTCTCTCTCTTCTCTCTTTCGCTCTCTTTATTTCTTCCTTTCTCTTTCTTTCTTTCTTTCTTTCTTTCTTTCTTCTATTCCTTCTATCTTTATTTCCGTCTTTCTTTATTCATTCATTTTGTTTCCATTATTTATTTTATGTATATATCCCTTTCTTTCTTTCTTTTTTTAATTCTTTCTTTCTTTTAATTTTATCTCCTTTTCTGTCTTTCTGTCTTTCCCCAATTTTTTTCTTTCTCTCCTTCTTTTTCCTTTTTTTTTTCAATTTCTGTCTAACTTTTCTTCTTTCTAACTTTTCTTCTTTTTACTTTCCTTCTTTCCGTCTTTTTTCCTTCCTTTCTTTTTCCATTTTACTCTTTTGTTCGTTCGTTCTTACATTCTTCTGCTTTTCTTTCTTTGTTTAATCTCTCTCTCTCTCTCTCTCTCTCTCTCTCTCTCTCTCTCTCTCTCTCTCCTCTCTCTCTCTCTCATTTTCTTTCTCTGTTTCCTTAACACTTACATTCATTGCTCGATTTTCCTGTTATTGTCTGTCTGACACTCCTTTCTTTCTCTCCCCCTCTTTCTCTCTCCCTATCTCTCTCTCTCTCTCTCTCTCTCTCTCTCTCTCTCTCTTTTATCTCATATATATTTTCCTATCTCTGTCGTTCTTTTTTCTCATCATCTTTTCCTCTCACCATTTCTTTCTATCTCTCTCCACATCTTTCTTTCTCTTCCCTTCTTTATTTCTTCTTTTTGACTTCCATCTTTCTTCTTCTATTTTTTTTTCTCATTCCTTTTTTCTTTCTTTCTTTCTTTCATTCATTCTTTCTTTCTTTCTTCTTTCTTCTTTCCATTGTATTCTTCTATATTTTCTCACCCAGTCAATATTTTTGGCTTTCACCTTTTCTGGCTTCATTGCTTCCTTTCAAGCACCATCTTTATTTTGTTCTTCCCTTTTTTTTTTTTTCGTTCGTCTCTTTCTCGATTTTTATTCTGTCAAGTGAAACACATCTAAAAACAAGTCAGTAATTTAATAAATAAATAAACTGAGAAAACTTTTTCGGTAACTCCGTCGCACACGCCTCTTGCTTGTTGGCAGCGCATCATTTGTTTTTGCTTTATGTTTGCATCTAAAACATTTACAAACCATCGATCATTGACAGTACTCAAGACCTATAGCCGTCAGCATAGCTCTAGTCTACAGGACGTTCAATAAGTTGACGTTATTTATTTATCTAGATGCATTGCTGGGTAAACCAGAACAAAAACACTCGTGTATCTTAGAGACAGTTTCCAGGATAAAAGAAAGAAAATAATGTACTTGACTTAATTTGCAGTTGAATTTTACTTAGGTACTTACTAAGTTTGGTTTGGTATAGCACAAGACTAAATGGGGGTGGGGTGAGAGATGAATTAAAGTTGCCATGTATTCACAGGTTGAAAGTTACGCTAGGCGTGAAAAAGAAACAGTATCTGGTACTAATTTACCATATGTAATTGCTTTATCCTTCACCGAGTCGGATAGATAGATAGGTAGATAGATAGAAGAGATTGTGATAGATATATATCAGGAGGATGGATAGATAGATAGATAGAAGAGATTGTGATAGATATATATCATGAGCATGGATAGATAGATATGAACAGATAGAGATAGATAGACATATAGAAATGAACAGCTAGAGTTAGATACATAGATAGATAGATAGATAGATAGATAGATAGAGAGAGAGATAGAAGAGATTGTGATAGATATCATGAAGATGGATAGATAGATATGAACAGCTAGAGATAGATAGACAGATAGATATGAACAGCTAGATATAGATACATAGATAATAGATGATGATAGATAAATAGATATATTGATAGGAGAGATAGTGATATATAGATATCTTGAAGATGAATTGATAGATATGAACAGCTAGAGATAGATAGACAGATAGTATGACAGCTAGAGATAGATTATAGATAATTAGATGGAGATAGATAGATATAGATAATAGATAGATAGATAGATGGGAGAGATAATGATAGATAGATATCTTGAAGATGAATTGATAGATGAACAGCTAGAGATAATAGACAGATATAATGAACAGCTAGATAGATACATAGATAAATAAATGGACGAGATAGATAGATAGATAGATATATAGATAGATATGAACAGCTATAGATAGATACATAGATAAATAGATGAACAGTGATAGATAGATAGATAAATAGATAGATATACAGAGAAAGACAGAAACACAGAGAAATAGATAGGTGGATAGATAAATAGGTAGATACGAAGAGAGTAAGATAGACGTATTTAATGTTCAATAGTTTTATTAATTTTCCTTACAAAAAAAACTACCTTTTACCCCCGACTGTTAATCTGTAATTTGAAATATATCCCACAAAATGCATTGAATTTCAAAACTCTTTCATGACTTTTAGCGAAGACTGCATATTCCCATTAGGATATAAATAACAGGTGTTGGTAACAGGTGTTGTCATCAATCAAGTGCCCTCTGCTTGAAGCCACCAGTTGTTTAGCGGCCTAATTCCAACCAGTCTAATTACCCGCCTTTCATGCCATCGGACAAGAAAATAGAATAGGAGACATTACTTTCGGAACGATCCCTTACGATGAGAGCACAGAGGTTCTTATTCAACGCTTGCATCAATGGTGTTGAAAATGCGGGAAAATAGTGAATTGTAGCTGAAAACTTTCTCTATCTAACGATGTTCTTTTGATCCGACTATCTCTTGTAGTTTCCATTGGAAATAAGTGGAAAACCAATAAGAATTAGAATATTATGAACTTGGTGACGAGATGAAAAAGGGTGATTAAAAGAGAATTGTCGATAAGAAAGTGGAGGATTAGAGTGGCCTATTTTCAATATCAACCGGCAGCGAAGGGAGTCTATCCCCTTTTTCATTAGCACTAGGAGATCGCTTTTAATCTAATGTGGAGGGCCATACATATCATCGGCTCCCTACTTTACACTACAGATCTAAGCCTGTGCCACATGCACTTAGTTAACGAGAGCTGGTATCGAAACCGAAACTGTGTGGCAGATGTTCTACCGACTGAGCTAAATAGACCCATCAAATGTAGAGCCTACCCGACGTGGAATCGAACCCGAGTCTCTCGCGTGACAGTCGGGATACTTACCACCATACTACTAAGGATGAGTAAAAACACTGGCTGAAAATCCGCCCTATTGGTGGTATTACTTGCTACTTTGTACAGAAATACTAAATTGAATGTTTGGCCTTAATAACAGATCATGATTTTGAACTATGTATTTATTAAATCATAACATTTGAAAATCGCCACCAACGTGAATTCGTGGTTTACATTTAAATATCGAGGTGGTATGTATTTCATGTTTGAAGATTTTTTTCTAAGTGTATTTTTTTGTTGTTGATTTTTTTCACGAATTCATTTTTTTCTGGAAAATATGGAAATCTTCAGAATTTGCATAACTTGCCATCTTAAATGACATCCGGGAATAATGTCGCATTCAGATGACTCCGGGATAGACGACACTTAAAAATAATAATAAGTCCATTTCTTTTGCTTCCTATGACTATTTGTTATTAACTCCTCTCTCTCTCTCTCTCTCTCTCTCTCTCTCTCTCTCTCTCTCTCTCTCTCTCTCTCTCTCTATCTATCTATCTATCTCTATCTATCTCTCTCCCTCCTCTCTCTCTCTCTCTCCCTCTCTCTCTCTCTCTCTCTCTATCTATCTATCTATCTCTATCTCTTGTGCACATTGGGGTGTCGAAGAAAGTTGTTGGCAACGAATATGAGATAAAGACATCAGGAAAAGAGGAACTACTGACACCGAATAGCAGAAAAAATACCATTCACTTTTATTACTGTGGCAACTTCTCCCTGAACCCTGGTATCAAAAAGAGGAGGTGAAGTGGTATTTAGGAGGTCTATTGTTTGACAAATCGTAGCCCTACCATATTGTTGGGGGGGGGGTCGATAGCCCCCGAATTTAGCTTATTACCTTTGCTTTGCCAGTGGCTAAATGAACCTTCGTGCGAGTTCTCGTGACTGACCCTTTGTTGTCGGTCACACAACCGGATACTAGGTTCACTATGTGTGTGAGGCGTTCACTACAGTACTGTCTCTCTCTCTCTCTCTCTCTCTCTCTCTCTCTCTCTATATATTATATATATATATATATATATATATATATATATATATATATCTGTCTCCTCCTCTCTCTCTCTCTCTCTCTCTCTCTCTCTCTCTCTCTCTCTCTCTATCTATCTATCTATCTATCTACCTAGTTAATAAGCGTTGTCGAGAATTTAACGTCAATCTCCTCCTGGTTTCCATTGCTCATACAAAAAATAAAAACACACCAAAATTTTTGAAAACTTAATTTTTCGATAACCTAAAAATGCCATCAGAAAATTATAGGTCCCATGGAGTAATGGCTAATGTTCTGGGGTGCGATATCATAGTAAGCGAGTTCGGACTTCGGTCTGGTATGTTCACTTTCGGACTAATACTATTGATAAATTAATAAACCTCCTTATCCCCTGTTATGTGTTAAACAATACCACTAATGTTCTTTCTTTGACCGATCAGCCAAAACTTACATACATCAATTCTGTTCGGGCCTACCAAGTGGGCCTAGGGACAGATGGCCAGAGAGAGTGAGTGAGAGAGAGAGAGAGAGAGTAAAAGGAATATGCTGTTAGCACGCTTTGATGATGATGATGATGATGATGATGATGATGATGATGACGATGATGATGATTACTTATCTATATGTGCATATATCTACACTCACTTTGTAGTTTTCGTCAGATTCTGTCCCATTTCGTATTGCAAGTTGCACCAGATTGGATCACCATGTAAATAAAGTTTTTAAAACTGTATAGATTAAAACGATACAGTTAAATTTATCAAGAAAAAAAATTACTAGTTAATATTGTTCCATAAATAAGCTTATGGAATTTTGTCGAGAGATATATATTTCCATTTAAATGTCATTTAAGATACACTAAATAGATTTATCGATTCCAAGCACTTTTTTGATGTCTTACCTGTTAATCATAACTAATAATAAAATTCTATATAATTTCTTTTAAATATCTGCAGCTTGAAGAACTATCTCTAAATCTAAATAGTAAGGATGAATTAAATATGAATAATTATTGCTGTAAGAATTTTTCTTGCAAGTTTGGAAATTTTAATTCTGTGCTATCAATTATGCCTTGTAGCAACATTGCTTTCCACTGGTTATTGTCAGAGACATATTCTCGATGAGAACCAACACTTCATCTTAAGGGAAAAATCTGTATTCACAATAAATACATTCTCCAAGATCCAGTGAGCATGTATTGCAAAGTTGGTGTCTATGCATTAAATTCTATCTTTAAAGTTAACGGTACTTAGTCATTGACACTTTCTCGCATATGTGATTTTCAAACCAAGCACTTGGTTTGAAAATCGCATAGACGAGAAACTATCTGTAACCAGGTGCCGTTGACTTTATGTCCACTCTAACCTAACTTAGATATACATGTTCTATGAATAATATTGGGCACTATTTATTTACGAATATAGCACCCTATATTATCAATGTCAATATATATATATATATATATATATATATATATATATATATATATATATATTGGAGGATATGTGCTTAATTGAAGTCATACCTATTTTGAAAATTAATTAGTTAATAATTAATGAATTTTAGGCGGGCATATATGTTCAAATGTAAGGCTAAACAAATCGAGAAAATGTCAATCCCTGAATGTACATTTCGACCGATTAGGTCTCATCAGCTGATGAGACCTAATAGGTCGAAATGTACATTCAGGGATTGACATTTTCTCGATTTGTTTAGCCTTACATTTGAACATATATGCCCGCCTAAATTCATTAATTATTAACTAATTAATTTTCAAAATCAGTATGACTTCAATTAAGCACACATCCTCCAAAAAATTGTCGGCTAAAAGCTATATCAAATAAACACATTGTTTTTGTTATACTATATATATATATATATATATATATATATATATATATATATATATATATATATATATATATATATATAGAGACAGAGAAAAAAGGAATAGTAGACAAACAATTAACAATAGTAGTTGAAAATCGGCTCTCTGGTTATTTTTAGCTAGCAACATATGCGGAAGATGGAATATTCTGTCAATAAGGTTGAGGAGGATCAGAAACCATGTGAGGGGGAGGAACAGAAGTCAAAGATATTATGAGGATATAAAGCTGTGTCCATGAGGAAGAGAGGTAACAAAGAGGAGGGGCTCGTCCTTTTCCCGAGGAGAAACAAATTTGTGCATAAAGACAAATGATAATAATGCTATAATATCTCTCTATCAAAGCACACCTCGAAGACGACCGACGCTGCCAACGATTGTTACTTTGATGACTCTTTCTAAACATAATACGTATTTAGAAGCCGCATCCATGGGCAAGGTCCGTCGTTCACATGTCTTCGGACAGCAGCAGACACGCCAAATTTCGCTTAAAGCATTCAATTAATACGGCTAATCCTGTTAATATCCGATCGGAAATGAGGGGAAAGCAAAGCCAGCAAAGTGATGGCAGTTAGAAGCTTAGGAAGGAAGGATGACGGCACGAACGAGTGACCAGATTCTGTTCAGAGGTTATCGGCAAACTCCGATTATCCCCAAAGCAGCGCTTACTAGATGAACATGAGTGGGTGGTCGCAGAAGACAGTAAACTACGAAAAGCCAGTAAGAAAGATGGCTGCCTCTTGATATCCGGTTGTTTGAGACCAGAATTCAATTTACTTGTTTGTCTTTTTTAGTGATCTCTCTCACGCACCGCCACCTCTCTCTCTCTCTCTCTCTCTCTCTCTCTCTCTCTCTCTCTCTCTCTCTCTCTCTCTCTCAGTATAAACATATATATATATGTAAGATGAATAGATCCATACGTATGCGATAATCTAACAGAATGAAACAGTTGTCTTCTTACAGGTTCACCAAGACATCTATGCTTTGAGGCAAGAATAGTATGCGTTTACCCAACTCAGGATACGACACAAAGTAATTTTTTCTTCTCTTACATGTCTAAATAACTTGGTTTGCCCCACCATTTACTCCGAACTGAGGGGGGCAGATGATTTATGTTTTTGCCAAGGGCATTACCACAAAATGAAGCAAACAGTTGTTTCTACGTTTGGAATTCCCATAATCAATTCTATTTTCTACTACAATAACAGTTACACTACGATGAGGATAGTACATTGCTCAATGAGAAAGGATGGGGCATATTTGCGGAAACAAAGTTCCTATCAGTTAAAGTTTACAGTCTTTATTTATATCTCCTTTTCACATCTCTCTCTCTCTCTCTCTCTCTCTCTCTCTCTCTCTCTATATATATATATATATATATATATATATATATATATATATATATAAACACTTTCAGAAGAAACATCATATTTATGCAAGATAATACTCCTTCGCCTTCAGCACATAAAACTACAGAGTACCTCGAAAGATGAACTGGCCGATCAATTCTCCAGATTTACTCAAAATAGAAAACTCTGACACGACGCGTTTATGAGAATGGACGCCAATTTAGAAGCAAGGATGACTTGTGGCAGGAAGTAGTAAACGTGTCACGTGAAATTACATCAGAAGAAATCCAGAAACTGGCATAGTCATTTAAAAAAAGGGTCACATATCTCATATTAACCAACTCAACTATTATTTTTGAACTCTGTTTACTTTTTATATCAACGTAATTTCGTCTTAGTTACTTTACGCAACCCTAAAACATATAAATGAAGCAATTAAATTATTTTCTTTTAATTTGAGTAATTAATGACTTAAGTAAATTAAGTAAATTAGATAAATGATCGTCACTTCCTTTTCCTTTTTTAGAAACTTATCATTTTTAAGTAAGTGTTTATACATATTGTCATCATTCCCGGATAATTTCGTTAAATTCCAACGAATTTGTTTTTGGATAGGTTGGAAAAGTGTTTCTTCGTTAATAATTTGAAACGCAGTGTAATATATATATATATATATATATATATATATATATATATATATATATATATATAATGAATGGATATTTACAAAGTATACTAATATTTTTTTCAAAGCTTATCATTGATAAGACTTTTGGTTTTTTTTCTTTCATGTTTCTAGATTGCTGAGCGCGGCATTTTGTTTTTTTTAGGTTGTACTACTTTTTTGTTAATCTTATATTGGAATATTCAAGCTTTGATTAGTTTGGCATTCAGTCCGCATGTTACATAAGCACTAGCTGTTGCTAAGTGGTTACCCATGTAATAAAAAAAGGGTCAACGTTGGTTAATTTCGGTGATCTAGCGAGAACGAGTGCTCTAAGCACGGTTTTGACCGTAAGTCAATATACAAGAACTGGATCTGTAAAATGAATCAGGGAATAGAAAAAGAAATATAACTTCAGAACGGTTTTCATTGAATATTTCTGCTAGAACAAATACCGTTACAACTAGACTGGACTCTTTCTCTCACTCTCCATTTGTCTGTCTATTTGTTTATATATCACATATCTATCAGTCTCGGTATGTTCGTTTCTATCTCATTATGTTCATATTAAATATATGTTTATCTATCTACCGTTCAGTCAGCTGGGGCTCTAGAATACACCGACTGCACCTCTGCAGTGGTAAGCAGGGCCACCTGTTGGCAGTGAGTTGTAACCTGCAGTGCCTGAGGACAGGTTGAGCAGTCCGTGAACCGGATACTAAGTGGTCCGTCCGTGATATGCAACAGTCCACCACGGCCCTTACTTGGCTAGACATGCGGCCGGAGAGGCCCGATCCGATCAGTTGGCTTGTAATACCAAGCCCTAACCCCTATATATTTCCCCCAGTGCTGTTATGGCAAACCTCCAGCCCATTTTATCATATGAGAACTTGAGAGCAGTTGCTAAGGGTCAACAAGCAGTTATTAACACACATGAACGTAGTTCTTCTAGCTTATTGATATATATGACGATAATGAAAATTATTTCTATCCGAACGTCATGAGTGAACACATCAGTTGTCCTGCCTTTACAGGTAGAAGATTCCGTCTGAAAACTAATCTGTCACTGGTTCCAGCATTGGGTAGATCCATCCAACCCAAAACGGTTCCTGCTTGGCAGGACTACGTCCTCGTGTAATTTAGATAAATAAAGAATGGTAAGAAAATAACGTTCTCGTGTTTAGTTTCTATTTAATTTGCTTGGATTTAGGAAGTGGTTTATTTGTTTGAGGCAATATCAGAGGAGTATAAAAATACTTTCGTGCCAAAGTAGACTGAGTATTCTACATGTAAGCTAGGGGCATGCCGACTGACTTGAAGGAAACAACTTCATTTCCCGCCTCTTAATGCACGTAAAATAATTACTACACAACAGAGAGAGATTAACAAACTGCGATGTAAGATATATATATATATATATATATATATATATATATATATATATATATATAGCGAGAGGGAGAAAGAGACAGAGAGAGACAGAGACAGTGATAGAGACAGAAACAGAGAAAGAGTAATGGTTACTATCATAGAAAATGGAAAAGTCAAGATGAGTTCAAATCCTGGATAAACGCTAATAATCTTGCTATAGGTATGAATACAACTTTTCTTTCTCTATGCTAAATGGGTAAATAGTAGGGCAGACAGGGTTCTTTAACCTTGGCAAATAAACAGTCACGGAGGAAGAAATCTCTGATATATATGTATATTGTTTATATAATATATATATATATATATATAATATAGAGAGAGAGAGAGAGAGAGAGAGAGAGAGAGAGAGAGGGGGGGAGAGATATAGAGAGAAAGAGAGGAAGAGATGAACATACCGCAAGCATGAACATACTGAAAAATAAAAAGTTACACACACGCCCCTCACAACAACATTCACCCGCCACACCACACCAAACATGCACTTACACACACACACACGAGAGAGAGAGAGAGAGAGGGAGAGGACACAGAAAGATAGATAGAGACAGAGACTAACTACCTTCGATAAATTGATAGTAAATACTGGTAAACATAAATATATATACACACCCGTACACAAATAAACACAAATCTGCTTACATACACACATGTATGTGTGTGTGTGTAGAGAGAGAGAGAGATAGAGAGACAGATACATATATGGGGGAAAGTGAATGAAAGAAAAAGATCATCAGACTAAAATAGTCCTATACAGATATTATGTCCATGCGTATGTATGAATCTACGCATTTCGAGGTGTGCCTCGCTATGTTTTTAAGTGGATTTTTGCTAGTGAGTTTGTAATTCTTGACATGGCATGAAATATCCTTCAACCAAAGCCAAGATTAATAACCGTTTGTTTTGGAGTAAAAGTTCCCGTTTATTTGAAGTGGAAACTTGAAAAGCCAGTCTGCAGACGTCCGGCTTGGATACAACGACTCGTCTGTATTTTGAAAGGGAAATCATGTTTACAAAGAGTTGTGTCCCTTACGATGTCTTTATCCCCCTCCACCATCCCGAGTATTTTTTTTTTATTTTGTTTTATTCGTTTTTATTGGATCAATCCGTTTTTTTTATCCATTTCCACCCACAGCGACTTTATTTATTATTTTTCACTTTCTCATTTTTTTCATTTTCCACTTGTATATTTATTATTATGAAGTAAGCATTTTCTGTTATCTCATGGTTCATTTGGTTTCTGTCTTTCTTTGTATTTTCCTTCAATATTTATCATCCTTTCTTTCTTTCTTTTTTTTCTTTCTTTCTTTCTTTCTTTATTGCTTGCTTGCTTGCTCGCTTGCTTGCTCGCTTGCTTTCTTTTTCTTTTTCTTTTAATTTTTGGATTCTTGATTACTTTCCTCCCTTTTTCTTTCTTATTTGGTTTTCGGGGGGGTTACTTTCTTTCATTTTGTATTTTTCGATTTCTTTCTTTCTTTTTCTTTCTTGCTTACTTTCTAGTTTGATTTTCCCCTTTTCTTTCTATCTAACTTGCTAGTTACTTTGTTATTCTTTCTCCCCGCTTTCTTTTTTTGCTTTCGTTTTTACTTGCTTACTTGTTTCCTTCAGTTGTCTTTCTTTCTTGCATCTTTCGATCTATTTCTTCTTTGTTATCTTTTATTCATTCTTACTTTTTTATTTCGTTTTATTTTGTTGCTTTCTTCTGTTATTTTTTGCTTGTATTTTCTTTCAGTTTTCCTTCCTTTTTCTTTGCCTTCTTTTTTGTTACCTTTTTATTTTCTTTCTTTCACCTTCCTTCTTTTTTCTTTCTTTTTCTGTCTTACTTTCTTGTTTTTATTTCTGTTCTATTTCTTCCTATGTTTATATTTCTCCCTTTTGTTCTTGGCTGATTTCATTCTTCCTCTTTTTCTCAAAAGATTGCATTTCCATGATGTAATTCTTCTTTTTTCTTTGTTTTGTTATTGTTTTTATCTTTTCTTTCTTTCTTTTTCTCTATCCATTTTTTAATATTTTTTCTAATTATTTCATATTGTTTAATCATTGTTTTTGGATCTGTTTTTCTTTGCCTTTGTATATTCTGTACTTTTTACACTGTTCATTGTTCTTTTCTCTTTCTTTTCTTCAAACGTTTTCTTTGTAGGATGTTTTGGGTCTCTTCATGTCTGATCTTAAATTCTCTTTTTCTTTCTTTTTCTAATATTTACACAATCTTTATATTTCACTCTTTGTTTTCTTCTTAGTCCTTAATCTTTCTCTTTTTGACAAATGTATTCATATCTTGATGTTTCATCCTCTTTTCTTCTTTTTTCTGATATTGTATTTTCTTTTGTACTTATTTTTGTATATCTTTTCCTTTAATATCCGGGAGGTTTTTTTTTCTCTCCTCACTCTCATTCTCACCCTTTCTTTTTCTGTATCTATCGTCCAGTGCATATTTTCATAATATCGTCCATAAATAAGTACACACCTACCATTTTTATATGAAAAGTGAACTTTCACCTGAATTCAAACACATTTTTTGTGGAATATTATACAATAAAGACGCATATTACATGGTATTATTTATTACCAAAGGTTTGCATTGCAATGCACTGAAATTATGTACCCCATAATAAGTTTAGATATGTAAGATGAGTACATATTTCTGAAGTGTTATATATTTTTATTGGAAGATAAAAATGGAACTGGAATAAACAAAATAAATTTTTAAAAGATCTTCCTCATGCGGCATATTTTCTATACAAATTACTTCAGGCTGTTTGAATTGGCAGCAGTTAAAATGTCATGATAATAATTTTGAAAAAAGGAGAAAGTAGAAAAAGAGAGAAAGAAAACCAAGGGACCCTGAGAAAAAAGAACGTTGAAATATATCAAGAAAAACTCCTGAAATGTGAACCTGACCACATTGTCAATGATGTCATCTAAGGATCATTAGGTGTTTCGGGTCTTACAACATTATAAATCTTCACCTAGGCAACCCAGTTAGTGTCGATTAAGCGGGAGATATGGTCAAACAAAAATGAGATAGCTGCCCTTTAGGCATTTCTATAAAATGGCATATAATAAGTGGATTGTATCCTGATCAGAGAGGTAAGACTCCCTGCAAAGAGTGTTCTCGGTATAACAAATGCTTATTGTGGTGAAGCTTTAGTTCTGGTGATTTGGGAAGCGTAGAGTACCTTTTCATTGCCATAACTCAGAGGTCCACTCTGACCAGGAATCGAAGTACCGTTTAGGGTCCCATGTACCTGTCAAACATATTTTAAAAACTATTAGCATTGAATAAGAATACTTGAAATCACTAGCAAACTACTACTAAACCAATCAACCATTAAATCATAAACCTGTAGATGCACCTTTTTATCTGATGTTCTTTAGCTATTTCAATTTATTCCCTTTACAAGCAATTATATTGTTTCAAATAAGAATTTCTATTTGATAATATTTTGTAAATTAGTCTAGCTTCAATTGACGATTCTTAATACAAATTATTGCCTTAATTTCTGATCGCTGGGAACCTCTTTCTTCCTGATTTTCAATGCATTACTATAGTAAAATACTTAGCAATGGTTTAATCTTAAACATATAATTGTCCTGCTCTGTCAGTAACATTTGCATACTTTCCGACCACTGGAAATCTATTTCTTCCTGGTTTCAAACGTCCTTAATAGTTTTCAAACAGATGCATTTGATCTATGGTTCAAACCTTATCAAGTACTATCACTCCAGATCAATGGCAATACAAGATTGACTTCATATCATTCAAATCCCCAGAACTGAAGCCTTATGGCTGGTGATGAATACTGATTCTTATTACTTCTTACGTTCTCTGCGATGTCATATCTGTTTTAATATTCTCTTTGTAAATTCACTGGGGATCCTTACCATCTGAATTATTAAACTTTAAAGGAACAATGGGCTTACTCGGTCCCTGTTCGTTACTCGCGCAACATCAGGCTTTCGATAAGAATTGGGACTTAATTGCTAAATCAGATTGGGTCCACTATTGGATTTCTGACGGCATTTACTTACGGCATTTCATTGCAAAATGAAAAAGCCTATTCATTAGACACCAGATACAGGTCGCCTCCATGGAATGCAATTATGCCTTGAGTAATATGCCTATCAGAAACAATGCAATGACAAAAGAGTCAAGTAGAGTCAAATTTAGATAATTTGTTATTGTAACCAGCCTTCAAATTAATTTGCGTAAGTCTCGAAGCATAACATTTTCTCATTAGTCAAATAATTTTATGTCGATAATTTCAAAATTAAAGCTTATTGTCATAGGGATGGCAATGTATCCTATAAGCTTTCAAACAATGTGAATTTCATCATATCCATAAATCTCAGCCTTTTAATGTGCTTCTCAAAGAGACGGTATACATATAAAAATCTATTTTTTCTATTCAGCCATATTTAGTTCTCTGTTCTATTGGTTTATACTTGAACTAGGTCGATTTGTTTGTTTCTAAACAGTTAATCCTAAAACGACGCCAGTCATATTTTATCCATGCCAGCTCTTTTATACCAATCTCGCGAGTCAGCCTCGCTCATAACTAATATTGCTATATACTCTCAACTATCCCCACACACGCACAGAATTTCACACACACACACGCATATATATAATATAATATATATATATATATACTATATATATATATATATATATATATATATATATATATATATATATATAAAATGTGTAATAATGACGCTGAGTCATTCTGAATTTGGATAACTATCGAAAAAGTAAAGCAGATGAAAATTAAGGGAGAACAAAAAGTCCAATACAATCAGAAAATGATAGATACAAAAGAAGGAATAACTATATATATATATATATATATATATATATATATATATATATTATATATATATATATATATATATATATATATGGAGGAGGATAATGAAGAGAAAGAAAAAAACTGTTTAAAAAAAGAGAGAAAATTGATTTGGATGAAAACGAGGCAAAAAACGGAAAAGAGTGAAGATAGAAAGAAAGAATAAAGATGAGACAATTAAGATCAAATGAAGAAAAAAAAGAGAAAAGATGGGAATGAAAAAAAAATGAAGAATTGATAAAGAGAAGGAAGAAAGATGAAACGATTAGGAGAAAAAGGAGAAATAGAATAACGCACACACACACACACACACACACACACACCCACACATATATGGGTTATGTAAATGTATGCATGCGTGGTCACACGTACGCTCGCGCACACACACATACACATACACACACACACACACACATATAATATATATATATATATATATATATATATACATTCACACACAATATCATAGATTTCTTTTCCTTTTGATTTGTCCATTGGACCCTCATCTCA
The DNA here is from genome assembly GCA_023376005.1 of Doryteuthis pealeii. Taxonomy (NCBI): domain Eukaryota; kingdom Metazoa; phylum Mollusca; class Cephalopoda; order Myopsida; family Loliginidae; genus Doryteuthis; species Doryteuthis pealeii. Next base: position 5,851,109 of record CM042148.1, read on the forward strand.
CTTTTTCCCAACGTTTCCTAGTTATTTTTCTTTAAGCCTCAATGATCTTACTTCAAATTCTTCTGATTTCTTTTGCATTCAAAATCAGATTCCATTTTATAGCCAAAAACTCCGTCTATCTTCGACCGCAGTTTTGTACTTTCACTTTCGCTTTTCTCCCATCCTACATGACATTCAGTTTTTGATCCATTTCTTTTGGCCTTCGCTGAACACCACGCAGATAATATACTTTGATCTGCATATTCCCAGGTCATGATATAATATATTTATATATATATATATATATATATATATATATATTATATATATATATATATATATATATTGATTTGACAAGATAAACAGTTAAGAAATAGTAGTTTCGAAAAGGAAGAAACAGAAAGAGACAAAAATGAATTCAAAAGAAGGAAACACCAGAAAAGAGGAAGGGAAGGGAAAGAGGCAAAATGTTAAAGAGAGAAAGAAAAAAACCTAAAGAAAGAAAGAAAGAAAGAAAGAAAGAAAGAAAGAAGGAAATATTTATATACCCACAAAGAAGATACAAGAGAAGGAAAAATACAGATAAAGACAAAAACATACCGATCGATTCAAAGAAATAAAGACATAGACAAGGAAGGAAAAAAAAGAAAATAAGAAAGAAAAAGAAAAACAAAGACGAGAAAGAGAGAGAGAGATAAACGAAGAATTCAAAAGGAGAAAAACAACCAAAAAAGAAAGTAACAAATGAAAAAAAGAATGAAAAAAAAGAGACAAAGAAAAACAAAGGAAAGAAAAAATAATGAAGACGAAGAAAATAGATATGAGAAAGAGAAAGAAAAAGGCAATGAAAACCAAAAGAAAGTTAAAAGAAACTTCAACAGAAAGAAAGAAAAAATAATCAGATAAATGAGAGAAAAAGAAGAAAGGAAGGAAATCCAAAAGAATAAGCAAAAGAGGAAAAAAGGAAAGATAGAAGGAAAGAAGGAAAAAATAAGAAAAAGTTACATGAAAGCAAGAAATAAAGAATAAATGAAGAAAAGATGAAAGAAAATAAACAAAGATAAAAACACAAGAGAACGAAAAAGGTAAAGAAAAAATACTATGTCTATCAAATAAAAAGTTATGAACCAGAAAGAAAGGATCAACGGAAAGAATGAAAAAATAGATAATAATAATAATAATAATAATAATAATAATAATAATAATAATGACTTAACCAACTGTAAAAAAAGTAGAAAAAAGTAAAAAAAAAATAAACAAATATCAGATATGATAGGCAAAGCAAAGAGACTTTTGATGATGGCATATCAGTCACTGAAATAGAAAGAAATCAATAAGTTTTATGCCTGACATTCTCGCTTGTAGAATGGCGAGCAAAGCGGCAGAAATATGTGAGACGAGGCACGCAGATACTGGGCCTCACTTTCCTCTATCTGCCGAAAGTCTCTTCAAATATATGACCTAACATTAACATCATGAAGGTACTTTGTACACTTCCCACCTCACATACAAATACACACATACTCACACATACATACCCACACACTCAAATACACACACATACACACGCACACACATACATACACACACACACACACACACATATATATATTTATTTATTTTTTCTCAGTCTGACCTCCAGTTGTCCGAGCTTTTTTTATCCACCCATAAATTACTCAAAAGTTTTACATTCTTTTTTATACTTATTCATCTTTGTGGCTTTTAATGGTTCTTAAAAACAATGTACGTGTATAATAAGTGGCACAGAAGTGTCTTGTTGAGTTGTAATCCATTGAGCTGATCAAATCAAATTACCGCATAACCTCGTAGAATGTCGGTAGACCATAAAAACCAGGTCGTTCATGGCATTTCGTTGGGTTTATTAGACGATATTGCATTTCTTCATATATGAGCTGGACGTTCCATATATCAGATTCAGTAGAGAATAATGGCGTTTAGACTGCAAGCCCTGCATAGAGGTACTACACCCAATACATACACACACACACACACACACACACACACACACACACACACACATATATATATATATATATATATATATATATATATATATATAATGGATGGTATATTTGCCGTTATTCAGATTTCATGTGTATGACATGATCCTCAGACTGTAAAATTGTAAAATTTGTTTGGGAAAATAATTTATATATCATGATATCACGATATACAAACGCTTGTCCAACCACTTTTTTTACTATTTTACCGTATGAGGATTGCGTTATACGCATAAAAATTGAATACCGCTAATGTAGTATGCATAATCTTATATTTTATTTTTGCTCGGCTATTACGGCATTTAACATTATTTCTATGCATACGCTTTCTTATTATCTGACCGTCATATATATATATATATATATATATATAATAATATATATATATGTGTGTGTGTGTGTGTGTGTGTGTGTGTGTGTGGTGAAAGAGATTGATAGATACATTAATAAAAGGATAAGACAAATGTTAATATTTATTTTATAATATTCTTTATTGTTATCAACTAGTTTTGAACTAAGCTCATCGTCGAAAGAAATGTTTTTCTGGAAAAAAATGTTCTAGAAAGGTTTTAACAGTTGCCTCTCTCGTAGCATATCGAATGCTACGAGAGAGGCAACTAAACTGGTTTGCGTAGCATATCCATTTGTTGAATAAAATTATTTTCTGGTATCTAATAATCTTCATATGATCTCTACTAGAAACCTGGCATTCAGCTCAGAATTTGCGATGTATATGCTAATATGTAGTGTTTATGTGTCACCCTCAAATCTCTCCATCCTATTCAAATTGACGTTTGAATATATACTATATATATATATATATATACACCAGGGCTCAGCACACAATAGGTGTTATAGGATACACATTTTTATGACACATATATCGATATCATATATTTATATATATATATATATAGATTAATTATAGTATGCATAATATTATACATAAATATCAGTGACCTAGTATGGATTTAATTATATTTACATAGCCTTATGGGTTTTGTTTTCATGTGATGGCATATAACTATTCATTATTTCATCTGCAATAATATATATATAATGCTTATATATATAATATATATAAGTAAATATATACTAGCCCATATATGACTATATTCCTTAAGCCTACATATTTAACCATTTATCAATTAAATATTATTAAAGTATTTATTATTTTAATATATCATATATACAACTTTAAAGAGGCCATTGAATTTTTTATAACATATCGTAATGAATACTTGAAACTTGTAGGCAGACATTATATTTGACAAGTTGGACATATGATACGCAAAATCCAATGATTAATAATCTCTTTCTACAATAAAATGTTATGAATGATTTCATTATATTTCAGTTGAATCATTACTTACGATCATTGCTCTTGAATGATGAGACTGACCTAAATAATTTAATAATACAAACAGAAATTATTATAATTCAATGAGATAAACTTTTTAGAATTTGTTAAATTTTGTTTTAAATGTTACGCTTGGAGGCTAATTGTAAACACAACCACTCAAAAAGTTCATTCACAATTTCAGAGGTAATATGATGCATGTAATTTGTAATTACTGTTAATTATCTTTAATTGCACATGTAATTACTTTAAGAACGCGTTAAACTGATGTATACAAGTCGCTAATTAATTTTGGGATGTGCGCTTAGTGTAACGGTTATTGTCGTAGGAAATGGACTCGGCGAACCGAATTCGAATCATGCACGAGACTTTTTGCGTTTCTCTTTGTACTAATGCCCTTAGGAAATGAATGAATTCCTTTCTTCCGCCCATATATGGGTAAATGGTAGGGTAGACTGGCGTATTTAGCCTTGGTTAGGCATCAACTAGTCTAGGAGAAAGAAAACTGACCCAAAAAAGTGTTCTCGTGCCCCATGCTGCCAGTGGCGTAGCGGTTAGTGAAAGACATACAACTACCTTATTCCAAATATTTTAGAAAAATGAATGTGTAATATATCTGTTGTTGGAAAATACATTTTCAACCCTTGATTTAAAAACATTTTTATCTTCCACTAAGCTATGATTACATTTTTCAGTACACATCACTATACACACACACATACACACACATATATATATATATATATTATATATATTATATTATATATATATATAGAGAGAGAGAGAGAGAGAGAGAGAGAGAGAGAGAGAGAGAGAGAGAGAAGAGAGAGAGAGAGAGAGATGGATATAGTGGAGTGTTCAGAAAATATGATATAGAGATATGAAATTAATGCAATTAGGATCAGCAATTTAAACTTAGCTTAGTGGAAGATAAAAATGCATTTAAATCCAGAGTTAGAAATACATATATATATAAGTAAAGTAAAGCCGTCGGGGCGGCCTAATGTCGGTATCAGCCAGACAACGAGGGAGTCTATCCCCTTTTCACTAGCGCTAGACCAAGGAGATTGTTTTTGCATCTGAGGTGGAGCGCTACACCTACCATCAGCTCCTTACTTTACCGCACAGATCCCTGTGCTACTCATAACGCTGAGTTGGCGAGGACCGGTATCGAATATATATAAATGATTGACATTCATTTACGTATGAATTGATAGATCTGCATCTCCTTTGGATTGAACATGGTGGCTGCAGCCGAGTTGGTGATTTAAGAACGCATAATCATTTTTCGACTGAAATCCTTTTAACTTATTCGAGAAAAAGGAAATATATGAAGAAGTAAGCAATAAAAGATGAGATAGAAAAAGAATGAATCTGACGCAGAAAGTTGACAGGATTAAAGTAAATTAAAGTAAATTAAAGAAAGAAATAAAAGAAAAGAGTAAAAAAAGACTCGAAGAAAATGTCGAAGTAAGAAGGAAGACTAGAATATAGAATTTAACAAAAATGAAAGAGTAGACAAAAGAAATAAAAAAAGAATTTAAGGAAAAGAAGATTAGAATAAAGAATAAAAGAAAGCCTCCAAGGCAATCTCGAAGGAAAATATAAAAAGGAATAAGAAAAAACCTCTAAAAAAATAAAGAGAGAGATCCTCGAAGAATGTATTGACAAAAAGAACGAGAGAAAAAAGAATGAATAAATGAATACAAAAATGAAAAATAATTGAGTGAAAGAAAGAAAGAAATTGTCAAGTGGTCGTGGGATGGGTAGATGTGAATAGATGTCATTAAAAAAATCCAGTGTCCGGAAGAGAGACGAGTTCACAAAATCTTGACCATTAGGCTAAATGAAATTAGATAAGTATTTCGTGCCCAGCATAAAAAAGGAATTGACGATAGTTTCCGAAAACATCAAATTCTATCAGTCATCTATAGTCACGATAGCGGATAGAGCTTACCACCCACATGTACGGGGGTTGGATTCGCTGGACTGAGAATCGCAATAAAAGACGCTGGATCTTTCAAGTCAGCCTCTGTGTAGCTGCAGACAAGCGTGAAAGAAGCCGTAGCGTTGCATGAGAGGAAAAAAATCTAAAGATCCGAGAAACATTTAATTTCTACAAGATCAGAGAAAAATCCGCGAATATACCCTTTCGCCATCCGTTTCCACGTACATCCTCGGCGTCGGTATATATTTACCAACCTTGAGCAGGACGTGATACAAGCTCAATCTTTTAAGCGGAGAAGTGCTTGTTGGAATTCACTTTTCCATCTCTTAAACTCGTTACCTTGTGAATGCTGACGAACCCAATCTGCCCTCTTATTTTCCTATAGATAGGAGGAGAAGAGATAGATTCATGCCTTTCCCAAGTGTATTAGCGTAAACATTTGGAATTCGACTCGACTATTCCAGTTCCAAAGACGAAAACTGTACGCCTTCTTAGTAACTGAACCATGAGAATGAATTACAGAATGTCTTATATATGACGCAATTTGTTTTTTGAACTTTTCATCGCCTACTATATATGTTGAATTATGGTGGTAGAGAAATCAAGAAAATTTTAAAAATCAACAGAAAAAATAAATAAATAAATAAGAGACTCGACACTCAAATAGGAACGGAGACAGTGTGGCTGACCATTTTTTGCTCTATCTGAAGTCAATGAAAGACGTTTAGGTTAGATTAGATCTAGGTATTTTTGGTTGACTTAAGCAAACAATAGATTGGCAAACGATAGGAAAACAATACGGGTGACCGACACTAATGTAAGTGCGTTGGTGATCTGACTGGAAAAGGGCGTGTTAATGTAGGCGTAGAAATTTGGCCGAAATGAGGCGTGACCACGTAAATTTAGGTGAATATGAGTAGTCCAAATTGGGAGTTTAGAGTCGGTTAGTCAGTTGAGGCTACAGAGAGTTCCAGTAGTTCCGTTAAGGCTAACTGTCCATACGGGCTGATGGGCGTTTTGTCTCTACTTTCCTTCCTTCGGGAACTTGTAAGGCCGAATGAATGTATCGGAAGAAATAGAAATTATACAAAATTCTGTCTATTCTATTGACTAAAAGCAGCCGAGTCAGAGGTAATGCCACGTGAAACACCCCAGCTTGTAGAGATAATTCGACCCAGAGGAAAAGCAGAAACTTCGATCCAATTACGTCCCTACATATCACACCATATCACATATATCAATTTAACTATACAACATTTCATGATTTGACAATACAACATAAGATTAGTTGATCACCATCATTGACATAGCATCAATTAATCACCATCTTTGACATAGCAGTAGTCGGTGACAAGGCCACTATAACTTAATAAATATATTCAATGTCCATCCTCTTACGATTTAAACATTTCCTTTAAACACATTGAATACCTAGAATTGAGCGTTATCTGAATTTCAGGACGTTCATCTCAAGTGGTTATCAAAAACTTTATATATATATATATATATATATATATATTGTGTGTGTGTGTGTGTGTGTGTGTGTGTGTGTGTGAGAGAGAGAGAGAGAGAGAGAGAGTATCGGTAAACTATGAGTATAAAATAGATGTATGCTCGGCACGTGTGTGTAATGATATAGACGCACATGCATATGCTTAAAGTTATATGCACACATATTTGCATGAGTCAGTGTAACATTGTAAAGGAACGATATATATATATATATATATATGTGTGTGTGTGTGTGTGTGTGTGTGTGTGTGTGTGTGTCCTAGGCAGTGATCTTTTACTGTGGAAGTAGTTATGCATGCCTATATACATATACATATATATATATATGTATGTGTGTGCCTGTATTTGCTAGTGTGTGGGGATTAATTATATACACTATCCTTGGAAGGCTGGACTTGAGAAACTAAGAGTATTAGGAAAGACACAAAAAGTTAAGTCGAGGATGAAAACTGTCGTCTAGCAATGGTTTTTACTGTTCGTTGAACTGTCCATGGGTCAGTGAGAGAGAAAGAGAGTGAGGGAGAGAGAGAGAGAAATAAAGAAGGAGAGAGAGAAAAACAATGTTTAAACTAGAAAGAGTAACAAGGCGTCTGTAGACACTTTTTTTTAGCTTTGATAATTGCATATAGCCAGAGGGCAATACAAACTGCTGATGGGAAAACATGACGTGAGTCTTCCAGGCTGTATTTTTGCCCCCCCCTCCAACAAAAGAGACATAGAACCATTAATTAACAGGATTCAACGAATAAATTGTTATAAAGTTGGTTGGTTGGTTGGTTGGTTGGTTTTAAGGCATACCAACCGTTATAACGTTATTTTATCAGAGTTCAATTTGACAATCAAATATTTAGGTAAAACTCAAACTCTACCTCTTTAAGTCAGAGTGGAGGTAATTGCAACGAAGGGGTGATTCCACACTCCTCAACATTTCAGCTAACTATGGGCCAAATATATGTCTGAAAATTATCTGTAATACATAGGAATACATAATAGCATATGAAAGTAGAATAGGCAGAGTGGCCTATTACCAGGAAAGCGAGGTAATCTATCCCCTTTTTACCAGCGCTAGACCAGGGAGATGTTTTTGCGTTTGTGGTGAAGCACCACACCTACAATCAGATCATCACTTTAATGCAAATATTCAAGCTGTGCTATTCCTGAGTTGGTAAGGTTCGGTATCGAACTCCGAGCCTTGCGGTTCTGAGGTGAATGTTCTACCGACTCAGCAAATCGTTTGTATTAAAAATAGTTACTTGAAAATATGAGTGTTTACTAACAGATATTATTATTTACTTGAAAACATATGACTGAATGCCAACAAATGATTACTATTATTAAATAAAAATAATAAGTTTAAACTATAGTTGTGTGTTAATTATTAGCATTAGATAGGAATACTTGAAAAGGTGTGTGCAGATTATGTGTATTAGATAGGAATACTTGATATCATATACCTCTGTGCAAAAAAAAACTCTTAAGAAACCAATACAAAAGGAATGTACATATAAGCATACAATAAATGGGATTTCCTAACGTCTAGGTATAAAATAACAGGTTAACATGCCATTAAATGTTAGTATTAGTTCATTTCACTGGCCTCCACGATCTTTTGTGCTTCACACGTTTTTATAAAGTATTCCAACATCATTGCCAGTCAACATTCATTATTTTTACTCTTGGAGGCTACACATCAATATGACTAGCATTATCAAGCTGGTGCAAATTATTTTGGATGCATTTAGTACATCTGAAATCTTTTTTAATATATAGCGTTGATTATTGTTAATTAGAATATCTGTCTTTGATTGTCATCAACTATAAACTGTCTACCCAACAACCAGACTTCATTTAGATGCAAATCCTTAGCAAAATAATTATAAACCACTTTTGAAATGTTTGATTATTTACTATACCTTCTCCATTAAAAAAAATCGTTGTGTTTGTGAAACATTTCAAAACAGCATAATATGCCTTATTTATTGCTTAGTTGCTACCAAGTCCAATGTTAATAAAAAATAAATTGTCCGATGTTGAATACTTTAAAACATACAAGGGGCTACGTTGAATGCTGCTAATTAAATTTAAATGTTCCTAATTCCATAAAACTACAAAAAGCTAACACAAAACGTAAAGCAAGAATTCTGCGGATTAATTTCTCTGCTCGGTCTCCCTTTTTTTCTCGGAATCTCTATCTGTTTATTTCGCTCTCTCTCTCTCTCTCTCTCTCTCTCTCTCTCTCTCTCTCTCTCTCTCTCTCTCTCTCTTTCCCACACGCACACAAGCACACACACACACACACACACATGTATTTATCTAGAGTGACAAATAAGCATATATAGATATGAACAGAGATAGACACGAAACACACAGATAGACATATATAAAGACACCAAAGGGGATTGATTGATTGATATACAATTTGCATATATATATATATATATATATATATATATATATATATATATAATATGTGTGTGTGTGTGTGTGTGTGTGTGTGTGTTGGTGTGTGTACAAGATCAATTTCTTAAGCGGTGTTAGGCAAGTTTGAATTCATAGTTTTCTTTCTCCTCGAGTGCATAAACAATTTAAAGACCCAAGTCTGTCCTACTATTTACCTATAGCTGGAGCGAAAATAGTTATATACATAGGTTTCCAAGGTATTTGAAATGCCAACAGTCTCGTCCAGCATTTGAATTCAAGTCGACAAGTACATTTCTTAGAACGATAAACATTACTCCAGTCTCTCTCTCTCTCTCTCTCTCTCTCTCTCTCTCTCTCTCTCTCTCTCTCCTCTCTCTCTCTCTCTCTCTCTCTCTCTCTCTCTCTCTCTCTCTGAGAAGATAGATAGACAGACAGGGACAGACAGACAGCCAGATAGACAGAGAGAGAGAGATATATACATACAGACACTGACTGGTAGATAGATTGATAGATATAAACAGACTGATTTAGATATATATAAACATAGAAATATATTTAAATAGACTGATGTAGATAGATAGATAGATAGATAGATAGATAGATATGATAAGAATGTGTGTTGAATATGAATAGATAGATGCAGATGGTGAGAATGGAAGACCAAAATAACGGTTTCTGGATTGGCACTTCTGTGTCAAGAGAGAATATAGGAAAACACAAATTCCTGTAAATATTCATGCAATCCAACTTTCTTTCTTTCTAATTATTTCAATGAAAATAGCCTTTTCACTATATATTTGTCTCCAATGACCTCGAAAAGATTATTAATGAAAAATTAGATCCAGAATTTTGAGGCCTACAAAACAAAAAACGCCCGTTAATTTCATTTAGCATTATTTGTGAAATTTGTAATTAGTCACAGAGGAACGAAATTGAATTTTTCCTTTTAAATATCAGATAGCTTTCGGGTGTAATTTGTCGAGTTTCTATTTGCGTGACGCAAAAATATATAATAAATAAAAAAAGGTTTAATCGCAAAAAGAAAATAGGTAAAAGAAGCCAAATAGTTTCAAGCATGTAGGGGGTGGGGACAGCCGGAAATAAAGATTTAAGAAGTTAAAAAGAAAGAAGGAAAGGTAGATGGGAAGGTAGATACAAATCTAAAAGGAAAGCAGGGAAGTAGGAGGAAGTAGGAGGAATGAAAGAATGAATGAATGAAGGGGTGAAAAAGGATATAAAAGGTGTAGGAGGAAGAAGAGAATAAATAGTGGTTTCGATGAAAAAGCAAATAAAAGATAATAAAGGAAGGGGGAGATGCTAAAGGATATGAAATGAAATAAATAGGAGGAAGAATATAATAAGAAAGGGGAGTACATGAAATATGAAAGGAGTAGGAGGAAAAAGAAAATAGAAGAAGTGAATAAAAAAGGAATTAAATGAAATGAAAGAGATAGGGGGGAGAATATAATAAGAAAAGAGGGAGTACATGAGATATGAAAGGAGTAGGGGAAGGAAGGTATAACGGAAAGAATGGATGAAAAAGGAAATAAAAGAAGTATGGGAAAGAATGAACGGGGAGGGTGCAAAATATATAAAAAGGGTAGGAGGAAAAATTAAATGAAGAAAGGCAGAATGAAAAGGAAATAAAAGTAGTAGCAAGAAAGGAATAAAGGAAGCGGGGGTGATAAAAGAAATACAAAAGTAGGAGAAATAATGGAAGGAGAAGGTGTAAAGTATATAATAAGAGTAGGAGGAAAAAGAGAATAAATTGATGAGAGCATGAAAAAGGAATAAACGAATGAAGATATGGAGAATAAAATGGAGGAAGTAGGTGTAAGAAGAGAATAAAAGAAATGGGAAAGACAGCGGAGTCAGTAGGAGAATAAGAAGAATGTAGTTATGAGATAGGAACTGTATAAAAAATGATGAAGGAAATAGAGAATTAAAAAAGAAAACAAATGAAAATGAGATTAAAAAGTAGAAAGAAATAAAGGAAAGATAGAAAGAAGTTGGTAATGAAGAATAGAGGAGAGGAAAGAAGGGTGAAAATGTATGAAATAAAGTAAATAAGGAATGGAAGGAGTGAAACAGCGAGGAATGATAGCTGATGAGGAAGATGAAATAACTAATAAAAAGACAGAAGAAAAGTGAACAAACGTAGAGAAAGAAAGAAAGGCTAAATGGAATAAGGAATTAAAGAATTTTGAAATTATATTATGAATATGGGTCGTAATATAGAGGGAAGAATGGTAGGAATTTGGCAATGAGGAAAGAAAAAATTAAAATATAGAATGAAAAAGAGACGACATAAAGAACAAAAAGAAGGAGATATAGGAAGGATGAAACATAATATGGGAGGACCGGATGATTGACAGAAGAAACAAGGTAATGAAAAAAAAGAGAAAATGAAAGAGAGTAAGAAGAACAAAAGGAATTCTAGACGAAAAGAAAAATAAGGAATAGAAGGAGGGAGAGAAGGACTAAAAGAAAGGGAAATTAAGGAATAACAAAAAAGAGGACAATGAATTATGAAAATATTTTTTGAATGAAAAACAGATGAAATCCGAGAGATTAGGAGGAAGGAAAAATTAAAGAAAGTATAAATGCAGGAAGAGGAAAGAAAGGAGAAGGAAAAAGACAGTAATAGGGACCGTAAGAAGAAAGGAAAAACAGAAAGAAATATAGAATATATGCAAGACGAGTTGGAAGGAAAATAGGTGGATGAAGGGAGCTGGGAATGATGAATGATGACCAAAGAAAAAAGGAGGTGAAATCGCGGAAGGTAAGTGAGATGATGAAATATCGAAGAAAACTGGAATTAAGGAAGAAGTAAAGGAAATCGAAAGCCTGGAATGAAAGGAAATAAGAAAACAAAATCACAAAAAATAGGGAAGCACAGAGAAAGAAGAACAAGAAGGAAAGATTAAAGGAATTGTGGAATATCAGATTATGAAAATAAGAATAAAAATAATAACAGAAAATATACAAAAAAGAGGGAAACGAATAAAAGACAGAAAATAAATTGAAGAAGTGGAATTACCTGAAGAAAGCTAGAAAGAAGAAAAATGAAAAAAAAAGAAGAAAAGAATAAATTATGGAACATTCCGAAGGAAAATTAAGACAATAAGTGAAAGATTTTTAAATAAAGAACAGGAAAAAAAAGAATGTAAAATAGGAGAGATGGATAAAAGAAGAAAATCAAATAAATACGAAATGAAGTATGGGACTAGGAAAAGTTGACCGTCAACTTAATGAAGGACTCGGGGAAATTTAGAAAAATATAAAGGAAAAAAGACCCAAAAAGATATATTTAAAGCGTATGTGAAAAACAATTAGGAGACTTTTAAAATGTTTACGAAATGCCACAAATACGGGAAAGTTGAAAAATGAAAGGAAGAAAGGGGGTAAATAAAGGAAATTAAGCCAGAAGCACCAAGTAATTATTGAACTCATAAACAATGGAGTGTTACTATTAGTTAGCTAAATATTAAACCATAAGAGGCACTCGAGGTGAGAGAGAAATATGAAATAATCAAAGTTGCTTTGAGAATATCGAAAATAAATGTGTAGCATAGGAAGAAAACAGAAACAGAACGAAATGAGACAATGAATGAAGGTTTGAAGAATAGAAATGATTTTTGAAATGAAGAAAAAGAAGAATGAAAAAATAAAGAAGCATCGAAAGAGGGAATCCAAGAAAAAAAGATACTGAATATAGAAATAGATACAAGAAAGAAGAAATTAAGAAGAAATTAGAAAATATGAACATTAAAGAAAGACGGAAAGGAAGAATGAAAAGAGATGGAGTCAAAGATGGGAAATACGTAAATAAAAAGAGATGAAATGAGAGATAGAAAGAAAAAATAAGAGAAAAGGATAAAAGGAACGGAGGAAGTGACAAAAGTAGAAGAGGAAAGACAGACATTGGAAAAGAAGAAAATACCTGAAAAGGATGAATACGAAAAAGCAAAAATGATTAAATCAAATAGGAAAAAAGAACTAAAAGATTATAGGAGAGATAAGAAAGGGAATCAAGTAGAAATGGGATGTGAAAATCAGAGGAAAAAAAGAAAGAATAAACAAAAACGAAAGGTGAAGGAGCTACAGTTGAAAACAGTGACAAAAAAACTGAAAAAAAGGCAGAAAGTGAGGAAGGAAGGTGAGCTAGATCAGCATGTAAAGAAGAAAAAAGTGCTGTAAAGAAGAAACGAAAAGAGGATTTTAAAAAATATATGGCGGGGTGAATAATGATTTAGTTTTAAAAAATAGTTCGGAATGATGGAAGCAAAAAGAAATAGAATGAAAAATAAGTAAAGCATTTACACATATCAAAGATTGTGTTTTAAAAAGAAAGAAACAACTATGGAAGAAAAGGAAGAAAATGGAAACCCTGAAAAAGATAAACACAAAAAGGAGGGAGGGATAAAAGAAAGAAAGAAAGAAAGAAAGAAAGAAAGAAGGAAATACGATGAACAGAAAGAAATACAAAATGAAAATTACAAGAGAAAGAAGTAAAATAGAGAAAAAGAAGGGAATTTAACAAAGAAAGGAAGGAAAAAAAGGGAGATAGGAAGCAGATATTATTGTAAGAAAAAAGAATGAAAAGGAAAAAGAAAAAGAGAATAAAGAAATATAAAGCAATAGCAGATATACTAATATGATAGCTTGTATTTTAAAAGGAAAAACATTAAAAGAAAGAAAACTGAAACGTTGAAAAGGAAGAAAACACAAAGGGGGAGATATAAGAAAGAAAGAAAGAAAGAAAGAAAGAAAGCGAAGATAAAAAAATTTTTTAAAAAGAACTTTTAATGCAATATGTTAAACGAAAATAAAATTCTGGAATAAGTAAAAGAAATGTGCGCAGGAAGTTCAGTAAAATAAGAAAAAAATAATGTATTAAATGAAAAAAGTCAGAGAACATGGAAGATTGATAAAAGCATTGAAGGAAAACAGAGATAGAAAAAGGTTAAAAAGTGTAAGGTAAATAATAATAATAATAATAATAATAATAATAATAATAATAATAATAATAATCCCAGAAGTAAAAACATAGAATAAAGATATTTGAAAAGAAAACAAGATGAGAAAAGGAAAGGAGAATTAAGAAAGAAAAAAACTCGCAAAGAAATCCGTAGATAAAATGAATGAGACGATAAAACGATTAGTGGGGAAATCACAGGAACAGGATTGGAAGAAAAAATGGCGACAAAGGAAGAACTTGTCTTGTTCGTTATTCGTTCCTCTGCTTATTTGCCTCCTTCAGATTTGGCGCATGCGCAATGATAACAATATTCCTTTTTACACTTTCTTGCTTGTTATTTCAATTTCTGGCGTTTCTTTTGATAAATGGCCGTTGAAGTTCTTAAGGGATTCACTTATTTTCCCCCGTGAAGCGCAAAAATGGTAAAATGGCTCTTATCAAAATGTCAGGATCCTCTCCCCCAAAAACAATGTCAGATCTGCTTTAATTGTCACTACCTGGATTTTTTTCCAATATTTTTTTCATCTTCATTGATTTAGATTTCCTCGACACCTAACATTAGTTGGAAACGATTTCTACTATTTATCACATACACGCACCTGGGCCCGTCTTTCTCTGCCTCCCTCCCCTCTCTCTCTCTCTCTCTCTCTCTCTCTCTCTCTCTCTCTCTCTCTCCTCTCTCACTCTCACACACACACACACACACACTTGGTATGTGCTAGTTGCAACGCTTATATCACATAAGCAAAATAGTTCAAGCCGTGATAAGTAGCCACTATGATTAATGCGTAGTAGTTGGTGCGCTGACACGTTGTACATTGCTTCACTCCTTGTGTGATTTGAAAACCACAAAGATAAACGTACATCGTAGTTCAATTCAACAACTTATGCTTTACCAGTAAAAACCGAACCATAAAGCCGTGGAAGCAACCACAATTATTTGTTATGCGAAAGATGAAGGTGCAATTGATTATAGTACTGTAATGCGATGTTTCACTCGGGTTTTCAAGAATCTCAACGATCAAGTAAATAAGTTAGAGCTAAAACCATAGAATCGGAAAGTTGTGGTTCAAGGCATGAAACAAATCCGGAGCTGATGGTAGGTGTGGCGCTCCATTTCAAAGGCCTAAACAATCACCTTGGTCTAGAGCTAATAAAAAGGGATAGACTCCCTGGCAGTCTGGCTGATACCGACTTTAGGCCACCCCGACGACTTTACATACTTACGTATAAAGAGACACAAATTATTTGTCTATACATGAATGATATCCAATGTGTCAGATACTTTTACTTGGATATATATGTGTAACGGTTAGAGACTTGACAGTCGAGGTTTCGAGTCATACACGGAGCAGTCTCCCATGTCTATAACCTTGCTGATGAGACCTAATAGGTCGAAATGTACATTCAGGGATTGACATTTTCTCGATTCGTTTAGCCTTACATTTGAACATATATGCCCGCCTAAAATTCATTAATTATTAACTAATTAATTTTCAAAATTAGGTACGACTTCAATTAAGCACATATCCTCCAAAAATTGTCGGCTTAAAGCCATATAAAATAAAACACATTTGTTTGTTTACTTAACCTCATATATATATATATATATATATATATATATATATAATATATATATATATAGGGGGGACGTGTGTGTAGGGTAGATGGGTTCACTATCCATTGTTCGGTAACTGATCTAGAAGGAAAAACACTCTGAATTCAAAATCTGAGGCCTGGTATTCAAGAGAATATGTGACACCATTCTAATGCTATCAGCTAATGTGTGGCTGGTTCAACCCAACCCTTCACCACTATAAACATATCATTTGTAGAGTCCAACAGTTTACATCTTTAACTGTACTATTAAGTCCTCAAATGACGATATCAATGATATCGGATAGTCCTTCATACATACATACACAAACACACACACACACACACACACTCATATATATATATAATTATTTCAAATATTTTTGTTAATTTTACTTTGATTTGTTTAATAATGTTTATCTATTTATTTTCTTTAATTTCTAATTTATATTATTTATTATATTTTAATTATTTATTTATTATATTTATATTATCTATTATATTTCAATTTATTCATTCATTTATATTTATTTCTTAATTTTATCTTAGTCTATTTATTTATTTTTCACATCTGAATGCCGCGTGCATTAATACCTAAGCACGTTATGTTTTTGAGTATAAGTCTCGCATAAAAAGATCCAATCATGTGTACACACGTCATTATATACAAAAGCTTGGTCAATCAGGTTTTACTATTCTCTCCACTGATTGTGTAATAAACATAAAACATGAGTAACAGTAATATAGTCCCATAAACTTATATTTTAGATTTTAAACCTGCTCTGTTATTATAACATTGAGCAATTTCCTTTGCAAACACTTTTTTTTTGGCTGTCCTCCATTATATATACTAGTTTGAGTTCGAGAATAAGCATCGCATAATATATTTTCTAAAAGAAAGCTTAACAATGCCATAAAAGGGTGTACCTTTTACAGCAAGTCAGTCAAATTTGGCATGCAACATATTTAGTCTTATGTAGAAATTATTGTTACACACTTTCTATATATTTTAATAAGCTTCTGGAGGTATTCCACTGATTGGCATTCTTTTCCACAGGTGGGACAGGTGTTCTTTGTAATTGGTAGCTATTTGAAAATCCACCTGTGTTCTCCTATCATGTATAAATGGGCGGCTTTTCATTCTATTTTAGTAAGTATTTCAATAGACTTTACTAATTCTCGATGATAATTGTTCATATGACGAAGCTTAGATTTAAAGTCTTTCCGGGCATTTAAGTTTTGAAGATTGTATATTCTATTTTCAATTCGAGATTGTTCAAAAGGCTATTACCCTCAAAAATTATGGAACCGTCTTTTAACTGTAGATTTATTTGAATATTAAGTTTTCTGCTTGTATTTATTCAGAATGCAAATTACAAGATCAATCCATAATTCTTTCCTCAAGATTACGTTATCCGCCAGTATATTTCTCTGCGTGTCTTGGGAAAAAAGATAATCCCATTAATTCAAATAGATTAAACCAGTTTGTTTAATGTGTATCGTATGAAACCAGAACATTCAAATAAAAAGGGTTTTGCGTCTCATCTGTTATTAGTTTATTTACTACTAATTCCATACTTTTGTCAGAGTTTATATATATATATATATATATATATATATATATATATATATTGGATGATAGATATTGACGAGGGTAGATGCAGGATTGTTTTCAACATCTGAAGCTGAAAGGAATTTCCTCGAAAAATAAACGTATGCATCCAACCCCTCCCCCACTGACGGTCGGTGATACAAGGTCAATTCTAAGGTGAAGGTTGTCATAAAATCAGATGCATGACCAAGTATTGTGCCAAAAATAGCTTATCTCGGTCGGCCTCCTCCCCCTTTTCGGAGCAAGGCCAACTCACATCGGGAAATAAAACTCACCCACTCCTTTAAGACTAGGGATCATGTTGTACCTGGGGGACGGCTGCTGACGCAGAGCTCATCGATTATGTGAGAAACCTCACCCAGTTGGTACCACCCCACCGACATATCATCTCCCAGAGGCAAGTTTCTCTACTCTTGTATTTATTTTACAAATTGCAGGAACCTGAATAAACCGAGTATGTATATTCGAATAATGGATATATTGTATGTACAAACAAATGCACCCACAGATATTCACATAAAATTTGTATTCTATTACAGTCTCAAATTTTACTCCGCTTTTCAAATGTCTCAAACGTAGTGTTTTTGCCATGGAAAATGTCCCGAGTGCTTCAATGAATGAAGGCACGACCGATAAACATCCTATTCTATAATTATTCTGCACCTTTTTACTCCAATGGTAATTGGGGACTTTCACTGAAATCCTAGTGACTACAAGTCTCAACTACTTCATTCAGTATTTTCACAGGCTTAAACTATAAATGGGTGTCCAGAGTATGACACTTAACTGTAACTGATGGTGAGGATCCAGTTCCGAGATCTGCGGTGGGTTGATTACCCCTTCACTGGCATTGCTTCACTAAGATAGTAAATGATGAATCGCATCTATGATTCAAATAGATCTGTTTAAAAATCATTCGTATTTGATATGCAAAAAATGACTGTTAAGAAATAACTACACAAAAATGTAAATAGATGAAACGTACAATGAACACTATTACCTAGCCATCTAGTTAGACTATAACGTTAGATGGGTTGATCAATCGTTAGAATCATTCAATAGGTTTGTAGTCTGGATGGTCTTAATTCTTCCTCGGATATCAAATTCCCCCAAATCTCTTTCTAGGTTCTCGAGAATGGTCCAAAGAACTGAATATAATTAGTCTTTCTCATCTTCCCTAGTTTTTGTTTTTGTTTACATTTTTAACGGGGTGTAGATCTTTGAAAATGTCAAAGTATTTACCTAGTTTTTCACTTTCCTTTGATTTCACTCTGAGATCTGCAGGAAAAATATAATCTAGTAGCTTGTTTGTAATTATAACAAAGTCTGGTCTCCAGGTCTGTATTAAGTGATCCGTTTTCATACCAAAATCGTGAAAGATTCAGAGTTTCATTTTACCGAACAGAGTCAGGTCTGCGTATATAACACTTGTCTGTATAGTCAAAATTTAGACGTTTGCACTGTTCCCATACAACCTCCTTTCCAGCTCATTATACCTGCTCTTGTTATCTTTCTGGACCAATACTGCATTCACGTATTTAGGTAATTGTCTGGTTTCTCTCGCCACTTAGTATACACATGTTATTATCCCGAATCTTATCTATTCTCGATTTTATAGAGGATGTAATGGAATTAAAACTATAATAGAATAAGATTTAATTCTATGGTCTACTGCAACAGAAAATTCTGGGAGCAGATAATTTCTTTATCTTTTAAAATTATTCTTTTATTGTGTATCTATTTATTCATTTTTAACTATAATAACTTCTAGTCTTACCTAAATTGTATGATCTGTTTTTTTTTTATCTCTCTGTAGGATGAAGCGAACATTCTTTCAAGTAGTAGCCGTGTTAGTGCTACTGTATGGCAGCAGCAATTGGATAAAAAGATGGTTATTGGTGCTGTTTTGAATAAATCCCGGAAGGAGCAACCCATAAAAAAGCAGGGTCACTTGCCTTCTTTCCCATAAACCACTTAAGACAAACAAGACTGATGGATAATGCTGGAAAAGCAAGTACGCACGCACAAGAGATGTACTCCTTGGGGGTGCCAACAAAA
The DNA here is from genome assembly GCA_023376005.1 of Doryteuthis pealeii. Taxonomy (NCBI): domain Eukaryota; kingdom Metazoa; phylum Mollusca; class Cephalopoda; order Myopsida; family Loliginidae; genus Doryteuthis; species Doryteuthis pealeii. The sequence goes on from CM042148.1 coordinate 5,870,597, forward strand.
ACCTACTTCAGTCAGATCTCCACGGATACTGGATGCTGTACAGAGGACCTTCCTGGAGCTATGTCCGATAGGGACGGGCGACGATGAAGAGTCATGAAGATGCATGTTACCGGTACGACATGATGTTTTTATTTGAAAATCCCAGAGTATCTTGTGTCTCGCTTTCCAAAAGCGATTCTGGTTGGTGCATACACCATTACTCTGTATGGCCAAACTTCAATCGTTTGCACAGTTCCAACTGAATCAACTTGCCCACCCAATCATTTCTAATAGTCCACCTTTTGTGCTGCGAGTTTATTATGGAATCAATAAATACATTCATCTCTCTCTCTCTCTCTCTCTCTCTCTTCTCTCTCTCTCTCTCTCTCTCTCTCTCTCTCTCTATGTCTGTCTTTCTTTTTCTCTTTGTCTCTGTATCTCTCTCCTCTCTCTCTCTCTCTCTCTCTCTCTCTCTCTCTCTCTCTCTCTCTCTTTCTATATATATATAGCCTACACTTTCTATTCTTCTGGGTCTTATCTATTCTGGCATTTAAATAGTTGTTTCATACAGTGATTGATTTTATTGGCATGTCAACCCATCTAGGAGTATTTTAGGCCTTGTGGTTTGGGAATTTCGTTCATTATAGGTCTATATTTTTTGTATAGTTGTAAGAGAAACACAGACTCTAAGACAAGACTTAAAAAATAAAAGCCACTAACTTATATATTCATTTATTCATTGATCTATCGATTTGAAAATATTGTATTGTTAATAACGGCCATCAAATTGTAATAAAGAGTGCAAAATTCTAATTTAATGGTAAATGAACTGATACGAGAGAGAGAGAGAGAGAGAGAGAGAGAGAGAGAGAGAGTGTGTATGTGTCTTGTTTCAGTCGGAAGGATTATGGACATAAGTATATCCTGATGTCTGCAGTAACTACCTCAGGCATGAAATGAACTCATGACGTATTTATTATTTACTAATATTTAAACTAAAACAGTGAGATACAGAATTTGATTAAAGATGAAACGGTTAAAAGCAAGGATAATCTAATTCAGTTTTTGTCGTCTGAACTGAAGAAAGTTTTATTATTTTATTAATAGTGTAGTTGATTTTTAAAGATATTTTTTATTCGTTATGAGACGATTGAACGTATTATCTGATTGTTAATGAGGGATGAATCAGTAAACATCTGACAGGCGGTTAGAAAAGCCGATGTCGGGAGAAAATGATAATTGAGTGTTTGAAGGAGTTCAGTTTAGTTTAAGAATAAGGATAATAGATAATTGTTGAGAGAGAAAGAAAGAGAGAGGGGGAAGGGAGGTAGGGGGAGTGGAAGAGAGATAGTGGAACATTAAGGCAAAAACATAAAACGAAAGAAAGGCAAAAGAAGATATAAAATTAATAAGAAAGAAGGAAGGAAAAGAAAGAAGAAGAAAAAAGTAAAAAAGAAAGAGAGGAGAAAGAAAGAAAATGTATAAAGAGAAAAAGACAAAGAAGGTAACAAGAGAAAAGGAAAAAAAAGAAAGAAAGAAAGAAAGAAAAAGAATGAAAGAAGAAAAAGTAAAAAAGAAAGACAAAGGAGGTATAGAAGTAACAAGAAAAAAAGAATGAAAGAAAAAGAATAAGAGAAAGAAAACGTAAAAAAAGAACCGAAGAAGATATAAAAGTAACAAATGGAAGAAAGAAAGGGAGAAAAAAAGAAGAACGAAAATATGCGAAAGAAGAATAGAAATAAAAAAGAAGGGATTGAATTAGATCAACATAGATTACATAGTAAAATCAAAGAAAGAAGAAAGAAGGGGGAAAAAGAAAAATACGTAGAATGAAAGAAAGAAAAAGAAAGAAAAGGCAAGCAAAAGACGAACAAAAAGAAAGAAAGAAAGAAAGAAAGAAAGAAAGAAAGAAAAGATTAAAAGAATAAAAGTATAAAAAGAAAAGGAAAAAGACAGAAATAGGAAGGAAAGTAATCAAAGCGAAAGAAATAAAAAGGCAAAATAATGAAAAAAAAACAGAGAAACAAAGAAAGAAAAAAGAAGAAAGATGAAAGAATAAATGCAATGAAAAAAGAAATAAAAAGAAAAAAGAATGATACAAATCGTAAAAATGAACAAAAGAAAAAGAAAAGGTGAAAAGAGGAATGGAAGTAGTTGAAATAAGAAGAAAAGCTTCTATAAATAAAAGGAAGGAAAAGACAAAAAGAAGAAAAAAGAGAAAGAAAGAAATATGAAAGAAAGTAATAAAAAGAAAGAAAAGGATAAAAAGAACACTACGAATAGTGAAAATTAAAGAAATAAAAAGAAAATGGCAGAAAGAGAAATGAAAGAAATGAAAACGAATTAAAGAGAAAAAAGGAAAATAATATTAAAATAAATTAAAAAGAATTGGAGAAAGAAAATTGCTGATAGAAAGAAAGAAAGAAAAAAAGAAAGAAAGAAAGACAGAAAAAGGAATTAGTGATAAAAATGAATGAAAGAAAGAAAACTACTAAAAAGAAGTAAAGTAATAAACTGAGAAAAGGTAGAAATAAAGAAACAAAGAAAGTAAAACAAACGGAAGAAAGAATTAGAGTAAATGAAAGAAAGAAAGAAAGAAAGAGATCAATAAAAAGAATTAAGATAATAAACTGAAAGAAAACGACAGAAAGAAAGAATTAGT
>CM042148.1:5878237-5885737 GCA_023376005.1 Doryteuthis pealeii
TATATATATATATATATATATATATATATATAAGGGGATATTTTTGATTGATTGATTGTCATATCAACCCGTCTATGATTATATCCTGCCTAGAGGTTATGGAATTACATTCAGGATACGTTTATATTTACTTTTTTGTGTAATTGTTTCTAAGATTTTTTTTCATACAGTTATGTGATGTCAAGTGTTACTATCAAATACAAATAATTTGTACATAATTGAATGGTTTCTAGTATTCCTGTATAATTCTAATAATTATATGGTTTCAAGTTAGTATTACTATTTAATTGTAATCATTTGTTGCACAGATGTATAGTTTCAAAAACTAATAATAACTCTTAAACAATTATAACAGTAAGTAACTTAATACAAATAATTTACAGTTATATGACATAAAATATTCCTATTGAATACCAATCATTTTAAGACAAATCTACATGACTCGTATTTGGAACCCTAACAGGTAGTACCATTTTGAATCTGTAGACCTATAAGTAATAGCAATGTAGGGATACACTACACCCCCAGTTATTCAGAGCTCATATCAGATGCAGTTTAGTGTCCTACCCAGGACAACCCTTTTGTGGAATAATCTCAACCTTCTGCTGGGGATACGGTCAGCGTATTCTATGCTCCGCCGGCGGGACTAAATATGATCATAAGATCCAAGCAAGATGTCCAGATATGACAAGCTTGGAAAAGACCTCCAAAGAAAGCGTCATTATAGATGTTGACATTTTACTGACATTAAGTGCGAGAAGGAAAATATAGTCAAACATTAAGACGTTGAAAGAGTGATAAAAATAATATGGAGTGTCTCTACAAATGTCAGAGCAGTAGTTATTAATGCATGGGTTATCATCCCTAATAATTAATGCAAATTTCAGTGCGTCAGTGTGTCACAGCTTTTTAACTTTACTCCTAGAGGCCGTAGCTCAACATGGCATACCATTTTGGAATCCTACAGAGACTGTTAGCAAATTAAAAATATTCCGGGACAAGTCCGGAAAATCAGTTCTGAAATTTTGGATTCCCAAATTTTAATTACTGCTATTGTTTTTTGACTAGTTTTTGTGACGAATTCTTTGTACGATAATAATTTTTATAACATAGAAATAAATTAAATAATAATCACACATTTTGCATTAATACATAAATTTGAAATACCTGGTACACCGATAATAATCAGAAAGATACGTGATATCTAGAAAACAAGATGTGATCCGATATCAGAAATATAAATCCCAAATTTATTTGTGCGAAACATCAATGATGATAATATCCACGAAAAAACTAACTAGGCTTAGCAAAATCTCCATAAACGGAACCAACCCAACCCACTAAGCTGATATCATGTGTGCCAATGTTGTGGAAAATCCTAAACGCGTAGATTAGATAAGAAAATGATCATTTACTTGAAAGCCGCAAGCCGTTTCCCGAGGAAGAGAAAAACCTAACCAGCGACTGAAAAGCTTGGAGAACATGAAGGTTACAGTGTCACCAATCATAGTTGAAGCACTTGTAACAACATTGCCATTACTTCTCAGGTCCACTCAAACTTAGAGTCCCTTCTTTGAGTCAAATAGATTTTAAATGATTCGTATTCGACAGGAACACTTGATACCTTATAACTGTAAATTATCTGTGATAATATTTACAGAAAACTAATTCAATGTTTAAAAAATATGCCAAGTATTAGTGAAATATCTATTAAGAATTAATTTAATGTTCTGTACAAGTAAAACAAAAAAATGAAAAAGAAAAACAACAGGAAGAAGAAAAATTAAATATTTAAAAAAAAACAACTCATTATATATTATGAATGACTATTGTTGTTATAACTCTTTTTCTGTTTGTCAGCAACTATTGCATTAATTCGTGACCACTGAAAATACTTTTCTTTTTTTCTGGTTTCCATGGAATTTTTATAGTAAAACCATTTTCTTAACATCTTCAATCTAATTTCTCATGTAAATTCCAAATTCTATAGTAAATTCAATTGTAATCCAATTGATATGGTACTATCATCTGCAATCCAATTTCTATTGTACATTCATCTTCACTCTACTTTCTATAGTAAAATCACCTGCAGTCCAATTTCTATAGTAAAATCATCTGAAATCCAATATCTATAACAAATTTCTCTGCAATCCAATTTCTATAGTAAAATCATCTGAAATTCAATTTCTGTAGTAAAAGCATCTGCAATCCAATTTCTAAAGCAAAAGCACATCGATCCAACTTCTATAGTAAAATAATATGCAATCCAATTTCTGTAGTAAAATCATTAGCAATCCAATGTCTATAGCAAATCCATCTGCAATCCAATTTCTATAACAAATTTCTCTGCAATCCAATCTTTTCCTACAATTTCCCAGTTATTTTCGAGTATATATATATATATATATATATATATATATATATATAGAGAGAGAGAGAGAGAGAGAGAGAGAGAGAGAGAGAGAGAAAGACAGAAAGAGAGAGAAAGAGAGAGTGAAAGAGATGGTGAGAAGTATGTAATTGAATGAATTGATTTATTTATAAAATTTCCTAATTTTCAGGATGCTGAAGTTTTCCCGTTTTAATCATGAACCAATTTTAGAAAGTTCTTGTTTTTAATTTGATTTGCTTTTATCTGTTTCGAGTTGCTCTCAGTCTCCTTCGTTTCTTCGTGCGTGCACATGCGCAATGAAAATGATAAAGAATACATATCAGATCCACATCCCCGTGTGCTTCCGTGGAAAAGTATTTTTCCTCGCCTTGTGGTGATGGAGCTGATTCTTCATCTCGTACGCCGGTGTGCAGCAGTGCGCATGCGTCACCTACACAAATATGTCTTCCTACTACAAAACTTCGAAGTCTTCGTTTTGTTTCTTTGTTGTTGTCTTTCTTTTTTCTCTTTTGTGGTTTTTTTATTGTTTTCTTTGTGTGGGGGGGGTCGACTTATGGTAAACGTTTCGGTTAGAAGGAACAAACGGCAAGATTGAATGAGACAGGCCGGTTTGTAGAAGTTCTCTCTCTATCTTCCTGTTATTCATGGACGAATTCGCTGGAAGAAGGCAAGCAAAGGACACATAGCGAAACATTCGTCTCTTACGCCAAGTGAAAAGATGAGGCCATACTCTTTCCACACTGACTCCGATTTCGATGTGATTTCTTATTTCCTTTTCTTTTTTTTTCTTTCTTTTTCGCAGACATAAGACTTGATCAAGACGATTCGGCAGTGGTGCCATTCATGCGTCTCAAGCGGACATTGTTTTAAGAGTTCAGACAGCACTTTCTATAAATAACAAAAAAAAACACCTTTTGACATTACAAGCAGAAGGCCAATCGTTGTTGTTCTTGTAGTTGTTTTTGTATCGGTTTTCGTTGTTGTTGTTTTTGAAAACAATCGCTCCTACTTTTTATTTATTTATTTTTACTTTTTCATTCTTTTCCTGAATTTTTTTATCTTTTTGTATTTACATCTATTTTTCCTGTTTTAATGAATATATATATATATATATATATATATATATATATATATATATATATATATTAGTCGAATTTACTGGAAAAAGCCTGGTAAAGGACACTCAGTTACAGATTCATCACTTACGCCAAGTGAAATAAATGGGGTTACACGTTTATCACACAGATTGTCTCGTGCGTTTGGGAGTGTATGTGTGTGACTGTATTCTAAAACTACAAATACTACAGCGAGATTTCAATTAGAGTAATACACTTAAAATACGCTAAGAGAATAAAGCAATAGAGATCTTAGGACTCAGTCCATAGAGCTATTCATTTGGGCGTCCTCATTTTAAAGCTATAAAAATCATACTATTTCTCTGAATGTTTGACATGAGGCTTGATGATTAGTATTATCTGCGTTATTCGGACTATTGTCCGCATCTTCATTGTTATCTGTACAACGTTTCGGCCGATATACCCTCCTGCCTTCTTCAGGTATTTCTTGTCGGACTCGGGAACTTTCTTGTCGTAATTGGGAACCTTCTTGTTGTAATTGGGAGCCATCACAAAACTTTGAACCTAACCATTTATTCAGTCCACGGGGGTATCATGTTCTCATTCCACTAACCATAGCTGGGGTAGGGGCGTTAAGCTGTGTTAATTACTATTCTATGTTACTGCTGCCCTTGATCAGGATTGAACCTGCAATCTAGAGATAACTGCCACTTAGAACCATCTTAACCTAACTATCTTATCCACTAGGCCATGTGTCCAATAGGAAATGGAATGCGTGAGACAAGTTCAAGTCTTGGATGAAGCTGTTTGCATTTCACTAAGCCCTAATGCCCTTGGGAAAGGCATGAATCAAAAAATGAAATAGTAGGGTATACTGGGTTCTTTAACGTTGATTAGACAACCAGTCTAAGGAAATTTCTTAATTCTAACCTGTTGAACTCTGCTTGTTGATTAGAGTTGGTAAATATATATATTGCATTTCTCTTTAATTTTTAACGCCCTGTCGGCGGGGCTCAGAATTTGTTAACTGTATCTCCTGCTATGGGGTAAGAGCCTTTAAAACAGAGGGTGTCATGGGTATGATACTAATGATGAGGCTCCGGTACTGGGAGTGTGGTGTACCCCTTCATTGCCAAGTCTTTTGGGTTCACTTTGACCATAGTGGTAGTACCTCTTTGGGTCCCAGCTCTGGCTGAAATACATATGTTTAAAAGATATTCGTATCGATAGGACTGTGTGCTAAAATATCCTTTTCAGAAGCAACTATACAAAGAATTTAAATTGGAACACGATTCCCTAACCAATCGGCATAAAATAATCCTTGACGTGTTGACATATCGTTAAGAAATAAACATACAGGAAAGTAGGAGAGAAAATGACAAAGATTATTAATACTGAATGATACCAAGAATAAAAGACAGAGAAAAATGGACGGAACAATGATAAAAGCTCAACTCAGAAAATCGGAAAATCATCTATAAAAAATGTGAACGCATTATTACAAAAAATCTTCCAATTATATGTAATAAAATATGTTTAGCCGGAAATTTTCTGTCTGGCTATACAATTTAGATACCTGAGTATTCCTCTTTCTTAAGTTAACGTATCTTGTCATTTCTTCAACAACTAAGCCCGTGTAATTTTACACACATCTATTCGCTTATGTGCGCTGCGTTGCGAGAGCGTTTGTTAAAGATTATGCGTGTGTGTGTGCGTGTGCGTGTGTGTGTGCGTGTGTGTGCGTGTGTGTGTGTGTGTGTGAAATATGTGCATGTACTTGTCTCTTGTGCTTCACTTAGAACGAACTGCATTAGCCGGAAGTTTTGACAAATGCCGCCGTCAGAGAGAATACGTCGGGAAAGTCAGAAAGTGGTAAATATTGACCTTCTCGACGAGGGGCAGGGCGAGTCCTCCGTCATCTCGGATTGGCGTTCAACATTTTCGCCAATATGGCGTTCTGTCACCGAAGACTGTCGGCAAGAGATTGTTTCACTTACTGGCCAAACATCGACCAAGCTCGATGCATTGTCTTGTCTGGAATCGGTATTTCCGATATTTTTCCCATGGACAAATCCCAATATCCCCCAAGGGACTGTAAATGACACCGGTCAAGGTGAAAGGTATTTCAAATTAATACACACAGCCGCGCAATTTATTTAAAACTGTGAGATTCTATGTGTGCATGAATGCATGTATATTCATGGATCTAAACTAAAATCGCGTAGAAACACACACACACATACACCCAGAAACACATCTAGAAACCCCCCACATACACACACACACACACACACACACACACATATATATATATATATATATATATATATATATATATATATTATATATATATATATATACAAGTTTTGTTGAACTGTACAGACAATTCTTGTCGGACAAGTTTTTGGTTGATCCTTTCTAATTTTCGCGCCATCTTTTTGGTGTCGGGGTGTAACTGGTGTAATAGTCCACCAAAGGTTTCAAAACGAGCGCTTTCGGCAATGCAGTTTGCCATCATCAGGTAGAAAACGATGCTATGGTTTCGTGTCTCGTTTTTAACGAGAACGAGTAGTAGCAAGGAATTAGAAGTGGGAAGTAATAATAATTGGTGGTGGAATGGTAGTGGTTCGAGCGAGTTTCCTACCTGATTATGGCAAACTATATTGCCGAAAGCACTCGTTTTGAAACCTTTGATGGACTGTTACACCAATTACACCCCGACACCAAAATGATGGCCCGAAAATTAGAAAGGATCAACCAAAAACTTGTCCGACAAGAATTGTCTGTACAGTTCAACAAAACTTGTATAAAAGTAAAAATGCTTCCAAAATACACTTATTTTAATATATATATATATATATATATATATATATATATATGTGTGTGTGTATGTGTGTGTGTGTCTGTGTGTGTGTGCGTGTGCGTGTGTGTGTGTATGTGTGTGTATTAATATTTATAAGTAAATAGTGCTAAATATCGCTAATAATATTTTTTTTTCTAAAGACATAATCCATTTTGCGGACATTCTTTTTTATAAAATATATAATTCTATCCCGTTGGAACCAAAACAACACTTTATATTATATATATATATATTATATATATATATATATATATATATATATATATATATATATATATATTGCCTTTACTTGATTGCCATGTGTATGCGTGTTTGTTGGATATGTGTGTTTTATGTGAGTGTGTGTGTGCCTTGTTCATATGCGTTTGTGTGTGTGTGTATATGTATGTGTGGGGGGATTTAGAAAAGGTTAGAATAAAACTGATTTTTTAAATCAAAAATTATAATTATAGCTTCTGCTAACTTGGTCTGTAAGAGGTTACGATAAAAGGTAGCACTAATACTGTAACTTCTATTATTTTCCCCTTATATATATATATATATATATATATATATATATATATATATATATATATATATATATAGGGTGTCTCAAATATGTTGATATCATTTGTGATGTATTGGGTGTTTCAGAAAAAATGATATATTTCTCGTTGAAATGATCTCACATTTTAACATGTGTAGAGACAACTCATGATTATATGTTTAATATTTAAACACCTTTTTTTAGTGAATGTTATTTCTATTATTGAAAAGAAAGAAATATTTAACACACATTTATATTCGACGGTCTTTCAATACGGGGAATTCTTTGGAAAAGACAAAAGACATTTTTCAGATTTTTTTCAATAAATGTAAACTCTGCATTGTGTATAATTGGTCTATAGAAAAAAACTGTTTTAATCTCACTGATGTATTTGTTTTGCGGATATTAAAAATGGTGGTAAATCAAACATAGTGTTCCAGGTTTGAAAAATCAAATCTTTGGTGACTGAGAAGTGCAAACCATGAGAAATTCCCAGAAGAATGTGTATTGTGAAGCAAGCTTTCGAAATGAATGTTTAGAAATGGTCTAAATCGTTTAAAAATGATCGAAATAGTATTCAATATGAAGACAGTCCAATCAGGCCCACAATGGCGAGCGCACGTGAAATTCCAGATTCAGTTAA
>CM042148.1:5890737-5905737 GCA_023376005.1 Doryteuthis pealeii
CCTAGGTGCCCACCACACTTCTATATTACGCATGCGCGTAGCAGAACGGTTATCAGCGAAGGAAATTGCTACTGAAACCCGAATTCAAATCCTGGATGTGGCTGTTAACGCCCTTAAGATTGGCATAAATCAATCTCTTCTCTCCAATCTATTAGTAAATAGTAGGATAGACTGGGATCTGTAGACATGGGACGGTAATCCGTCAAGAAGGAAATTGTAAATTCTAATCGGCAATACTCCATTGGAAAATTAACCTTGTGTCACATTCCTTCCGCGGCGGAGACGTTAGGTAAATACATACTATACTATTGAATCACTTCAATGATACAAGTCATGTATGTATTTCGTTAACTGTTTTGTTAATTCATTATTAAACGCTACCTTTATGGATGAGAAGCAGTAGTTTCCTGACTGAACTGTTTGATCGTGAGAGTTAACCTTCCATTAGATTCCCCCACTCAACATCTTGCAAATCATCCCGTTGACTCGCTTTTGAGTTAATCCAACTTGCTTTACATTCACCATGCTGTTATCCATGGTTTCCTATGCTGCAGGTTCATATGCTGCACTGCTGGAGAAGCATGTCACGATCTCCTGTGGACACCGCTAGGGACGTGTGGCCAGAGAGAGACATGGGAATCCGTGCTGTCAGCGTAACATGATGATGAAGGTGATAATAGTACAAGACTCCCACCACGCACACTTAGGTTTTCTGAAGATTTTCAGTATTTATTGGATATAATCATTTATGATTATAACTGCTGGCATAAAATGAAAATGTTAAACGGAGTACAGCTGGTTTGAATTCAGAATTTATCTTTTCCGGTACCAGTTGCCTTTACAAGGCTAAATATTCAATCTGTCTTACTATCTAGCCATAACTGAGGAGAGAAGAGATGAATTGCTGTATTTTACCAGGGCATTAGCGTGAGGTGAAATGCAAAACGCCACAGTTCAGTATTTATACTTGGTATGCCGAGTTAATTTCATACTGCGATAACCGTTACACTATGTGATCATTTATTGTAATCTATTTATATCAAATTAGAAATTCAGTTAGATTGAAACATATACAACGTGTTGCTATTTTGTTTTCGATATATATATGATGATAACAACCACCATATATAACACTTCTGGAACATAATATATATATATATATATATATATATATATATATATATATATATATATATATATATATATATATATATAAAACTTTCCATTTTCTGTATGATCATTCAAAGAGTTGTCATTTAATAAGTTTAGCTGAGTTTGGCACAAGGTCAAAAGTACGGTGCATCTAATAAGAATCAAACTCACTAACAATGTTCTGCTCACCCAGCATGAAAACTATTACACCACCCGGGGATGACTAAGTAATTATTTCACTGACTGTACTCCTGGAGAGGGATAAGAATCATTTATAGATGGGTGTCCTGGGGTTGATACTGAGGTGAATCTGATGGTAAGGCTTCAGTTCTGGAGATTTAGGGAGAGTGCATTAATATTACTCATTGGATTTACTCACATGTCAAATCTGACCCCGAGTGGTTGTACCTGTATGAGTTCTATCTATGGGTCAAATAGTTATGTTTGAAAATTATTAGTATTATACCTGGCAACTTGATACCTGCAAATTATTTGTATTACGAATAGTTACCTTGAGGTATAATTGTTTAACTATTTGCCTACGTTAAGCCGCTCACAGATGATCTCCCATACCACACCCGAGAAAAATCCGAAAACCGATGGTTTGTTCCTAATTAATTGAGCAGAAGGACTCAGATTACAACAATAATAGAACTTTATTAGAATAGAATGAGCTCAAAAGTGAATAGATAGTGAACTTTGAAATATCCGATCATACAGGTAAAAATACCAAGAAAATTTGGTACAGCCGTGGAGGAAATTTGGAAGGAAAAAAGGTAATATTATTTTTAGTTACTTGAAAGTATATGATAGTGAGCAAACAAATGATTATTATTAAATAGAAAGCATTACATGAAATCTTATAACTATTAGATTTTTTATAAGAAAACACGAAATTATACAACTGCGTGCAAATAATTTGTATTAGATAGAAATACTTGATATCATATACCTGTGTACAAAAAGACTCATAATCAATAACTACACTAAAAATGTAAATATACACTGAATGCAATTCCCTAACCTTTAGGCGTAAAATAACCCCAGATGGGTTGGGATGGTGCTAAAATCCATCCAACGACGTGTTGGATGTTATATCCAAAAGATTTCAGTTGCTGTACACTCCAAATTTCTTTTGGTGTTTTGTTTTGTTCTTTTGTTGGTAAACTTCAGAAAATTTCCTACCGTACCCTTTATTCAATATATAGATGTACACTGTTCTAATCCTTTTTGATTTCTTGCATCAGTTAATTCTCTTTCTCGATTCTGTCGCTCTAGTAATGTCACTTTTCCTTCAACAAAACCCGAACCCAGGAATCAAATCTATGACGTAGTGCAATCAGTGTGTGTTAATGGTTCATATTTTATTAATCACTCCTACTTACAACGCACTTAACCAACGCTTTTACCCTCTAGACGAGTCAACCTCAATTTTAATCTTCATTTTCTCTGCCTCTTCAACTGGAACTTGTGTCTTGTTTTTTCTCAATGCTTGGAGTGTGACCAGTTGGTGGTTTTACTAATTCTTGAGGCCAATGCTGTCTTCTTAATTAACAGCTCTCATGCTGTTTTCATCTCTTTGCTTGGCCTACTTAAGAGATCGCTGTGTTCGCTGGTTCCTTTAGTCCTTTGATCTCCCAGTTTTGTTCTCTGTCTATTATTTTAACTTCATTCCAAGTTGTGATACTGCCGATGGACCTTCCAAGTTATTATTATGTGTAGTTGTAGCATGTGTGTTAGTTAATACTTGTGTGTTATTTTAAGACTGAGTTACTTTAATGTATCATTTGTAACTTTCGATTATATTAATAGTCGGAATTAACGTGAGCAATTAGTGCACTGAATCTCAAAGCGTGCTGTGTTTAAATAGGCCGATGTGAAGATCAAATAAAATCCCAGATTCCAGGAAAGTTCATATTTTCTGATTCCCATAAAAAATACTTTTCCTTTAGTGATATTTCTTCTTCTTTTTTAATTGCATTTTTTTTATTTCTTTGTTTATTAGAGTAGAGTTCTCTCGTCATTATAGAAGGAACGTATTTTTAAATGCAAATTTTTATTGAAGAATTTAATCAGAATCTTTCCTCCAAATTTAGCTGGCAAAACGTACTTCTTTTCAGCCTTGTCGGTGGGGCTCAGTATAAGTTAACTAGATCCTCTGCAGAGACTTAAGCATACCCCACCAAAGAAGGGGCTTCCTGATTATGACAGTAATCTGCATTCCGTGGAAAGGGTCCAGTTTTTGGAGCTATCAGTAGTATAGAGATCTCCTTAATTGCCATTACTCTCAGGTTCACTCCGAGGGGTAGTACCTATTGTTGTCCAGTCGATGGGTCAAATAGGTTTGTTTGAAAAGTAATCGTATTAGATAAGAATACTTGATACCATATAACTGTGTGCAAGTTATTGGTATTCAGAATAGTTACTTAAATATATATAATTATTTACTAGGAATCATTAATTATTTGGAACCATATAATTGAATATAAATTATTCGTATTTATATAATAATACTCTTGTTCCTTAATCTTTCGACTGTTATCCTCTTGCATCACTGTCTGGGTAAAAATGAGACTGTCAAAATTGACCAAGATGAAATGCAAAAAATGTAAATCCTAATTATCTGGTGTCTCTTTCCGTCGAATTCTCATTTCTTATGAGTGTCGTCACTTCAGCTAAATAATGGACCATTCTGTTTTTATTATAAAGAATGAAAAGGAAGAAAAATAACATGCTACACAGAATAAATATAATAAGAAAGAAAGAAAGAAAGAAAGTAGGGGCAAGATATAGAGAGGGGGAGCACGCAGAAGTAATAACGATAATCTGTTTCAATCGAACATAATGAAAAGAGGAAAAGAAAGAAAGAAAAAAAAAGAGTAAGTGATTGTTAAATCAAGATTATCATACTTTTTAAATATTGAACTATTTGGTAATAGCTCTTAAGTAAACATACCAAACGTTGTAATAATTAGATTATTATACTGTGCTATATCCACATGTTCTGCTAGTTAGATAATAATACTTGATATCATAAAACTATTATTGTTTTACAAATAATTTCTTGAATAAATAAATTATATATTGATTAAATTGTATAATTGGTTACAAAGGATTATTATTAGTTACATTAAACCAATTACCTGCAATTTAATGGTGTTATATAAGCATATTTGGAATCATGTAACTCTGTCCAAATAAATGATTATAAATAAATAGGAATAGTTACTTAAAAAAAACTGAGTATAAATTATTAGTAATAGATAGGAATGATCTAAACCGTACAAATATGTGCAAATTGTTTGTATTAAATTATCTTTATAGTGTCCGTTCATTGTTATTATTCCTATATCCACTCTGTTCTGTAGTGTCAGAACCTGTTAGGGTCTTATCTAGGAGTCAAATAGATCTATTGGTTTTAGATGGCAATAACTGATGCTAATACAACTGTGGACAAAATATTTCTATTACATAGCAACACTTAATATCATATAACTGTGTACAAACAAATAATTACAGACAAATAAAAATTGCCTCAAAAATGCAATGGACCGTTGAAAAATATAATAAAGATTAGAATTAAGCATTTATTAATGAATCAAATTTCTGCATTAATTAATCCGTGAGGAGTTAATATGTCGTTAAACAAATAAACCAAACAAAACTTATTTTTCTATTTTCCTTGGTCATTTATTGGCCACGAATAAGTATCATAGAAGGTGCTTAACAGAAAATTAAAGTATTAATCCTTAGAACCATGGGCCACCCATACCCTCAAAATTGTGCAACATTTTTAACGATATTTCCTTGATGAAACACAGGATTGTGCAAGTGCATGACTTTTCATAATCATCTCTCTATATATATATATATTATAATATACCAAAATTATTCTTAAAGGGGAGATTTAATGACGATTTAGTGGACATTAAAGGAATAAGACGGCATTGCTTTGCATTAGCTTTTGAGTGCTTTGACTAATGGAAGACTCACTGGATTTAGATGTGTACCTTACTGGTCAATGATATATTTAAAATCATTACTTGCCATATAGTAACATTATTCTAACGAGCAAATATATGCATCTTCCGAGTGCAAGTAATTAAGTTGTAATCTAATGAAATATTATATTAATTTAGAAAGGCTAATGAAACTAAATAAGAATGCAGATGAAAAGATTTGAAACAGAGGGGAATATAATAATTAAAAAATAGAAAACTGAAAGTTATTCTTCCATTACTTCCGCCTTTCATTGCTAAATTTCCCTAATTTAACTATAGTCAAAATAGGAAGTAAAGAATAAAATTACAGTTATTTCTTCTAGTTAATGGATTTCTTTTAAGATTTATTGAAAAGATTTTGGTTCATATACATTAAGATAAAACCAAACAAATAGAAATCAATAATACAAAGCACATATTTATCAAAATCAAATTTTTATGATCAATATGCAAATCAGCCTTCCTGTTTACACTGTAAACCGCTATTTTGTTGTATATATAAATACAATTGTATGTTACAAGAAAGTAGATAACGCCAACAGTATTAATAATGCAAAACAATTTTATTAATAATTGAGCTTTAGATAAAAATAAAATCATGGTGAATGTGACGTAAAAAACAAGGGAATTGTGACTTAAGTAGTAATATAGTTTCGGTTACAAACACACAATCTCCATTATAATAAGAGATATAAATATCCACAGTATCGTGGATTCAGAAATGTCAGCGTATTCTAAGCCCACCGACGGGGCTACATACTTATGAATGTAACAGAAGAGTATGTATGTAAACAACACAAGTACAAAATCAATACACGAGTCTTTTTCTTCTTCTGAAAGAAAGAAAGAAAGGAAAGATCGAAGCTTATGAGTTGGAAATTCAGTAATTTGCACCTGCAAGGCTGCCATTAATTTTTATTTTATTTTATTCTTATAAAATCCGCCATGTCTAAGGAGAACATGTTAAAATATGTCAAGGAAAAGCCCGATCGATTTAATAGCTTTAAATGTCGTCTGGAATTTTTTATCCTCTAACCCCACCCTCATCCCTCATCCATACGCTTTCCTCTTGTTTGTAAGGTTTGCATTTGAAAACAAGATCGATGCATAACGTTTCCTTTCTAACAGAAGAAAGGCAGAAAGATTGTTAGCAAAAATTCTTGTCCGGAAAATTTCATTATTACTCGGATTATTATCATTAAAGCATTCATGAACATTATTATTTTCAGCGTCTTCATTGTTGATTTATTATTAGATATTATTATCAGCATTCTTATTGCCTTCGACGTTAAAAATGTTTTTCTTTTTTTTCTTTTTTCTTTTCTTTCTTTTTAACTTTTTTTTACTTTTCCATGAGCAGTATTTCAGTAGCCATTATTTATCTTCTTCTTCTTCTTCTTCTTCTTCTTCTTCTTCTTCTTCTTCTTCTGTAATATCATCAGCAGCTGCATCTTTTAAAACTAATATTTTTCCATGAGTTGGATTTTAGTAGCCAATAATATGAACTTCTTCTTCTTCTTCTTCTTCTTCTTCTTCTTCTTCTTCTTCTTCTTCTTCTTCTTCTTCTTCTTCTTCTTCTTCTTCTTCTTCTTCTTCTCACTGGAGTCTAAGTGACAAGTCTTCTCAGGTCTCACTTCGATTATTATTTCACTCCTTGTAAGTTTTTGACACCAGTGTTAGCTGATGGTCTTTCACTAGAGTATGAGTGACAACAAGTCTCCCCAGTTATCCGGAACTCTTCTAGTATTCTAACTGATTTCAACAATGCTGTCGTCTGGATGGCTTTAATTCTTCCTTGACTTCCTGTTCCTTTAGTCTTTTGTAAGTTTTTTGGGACCGTTCCAAGTGCTCCAACTACTATTGTTATCACTTTCATCCTCATATTCCACATTTTTTTTTCATATTCTCTGGCAAGGTCCAGGTATATGTCTACCTTTTAGGTTTTTTTCATCTTCACCTGTGATCTGATGGAACTGCAAAATCTACCAGTTGACAAGTTCTATTTTTCTTGTTAATCAATACTAGGTGTTGTCTACTGTCTGGGATAAGGATATCCGTCTTAATTTTAAAGAGAATTTTATGTGTTTCATTCTCAAGAACAGATTCTAGTTTGTGCATATATCCTTTTGTTGTATGGTCAAAATTTATTTTTATTTTTTTCATAATTCCCAGTGAATCACATTTCCAACCCCGTCGTGCCTAGTCTTGTATTCTCTTTGGGCTAGTTTGCTGCATTCGCTTAATACACTGTTAATCGGCTCATCTCCACATACCCTAAATTCGATGTTCTGTTGTATCTTATCTATTTTTGCTTTGATACAATTTGTTTTTATGGAATTATTTTGTACTGCAATTATGAGCGATTCGGTTTCCCTCTTGAAGTTTCATTTTCTTAACCATATCCAGGTGTTTTCATCTGACAATCTCCCCAATTTATCGCTTGAAATATCCATATTAATTTTTTCTTCCCATTTCTGTTTTCTTGTTTTGGGTGTTTATCTGCTGGTTCATATGTTGCAGCTGCTGCTATTGGTTGTCCTGATGAATCTTTCATTTTTGTGTACTCTTTGTGTCCTTGGATTATGGTACCTACTAATCATCAATGTTAGCGATATCTCTTTCACCTTCATGTCTTCATACATATAGCCTGTCTCTATAATCTCTCGGGTGGAATGCTCTGTGCCTTGTCATTAATTTTCTTGTCTTTTTGTCTATCTGTCGCAGTTTCTCTCTAGTCCCCTTCAAAATGGTCAAGAGTATCTTATAATGAGGACGGTCTAGGTATTATTATTATTATTATTATTATTATTATTATTATTATTATTATTATTATTATTATTATTATTATTCACTCCTTTTGAGTTTTTTCCTTTCCCTGGAGTCTGAGTGGCAACAATCTCCTCAGGTCTCTAGGACTCTTCTGAGTATTCTGGCAGATTGCAGCAATGCAGTATTCTGGATGGTCTCGATTCTCCCTATTATTATTATTATTATTATTATTATTATTATTATTATTATTATTATTATTATTATTATTCTCCTTTTTGAGTTTTCACATCAGCGTTAGCTGATGGTCTTTCACTGGAGTCTGAGTGACAGCAAGTCTCCTCAGGTCTCCAGGACTCTTCTGAGTATTCTGGCAGATTGAAGCAGTGCAGTGTTCTTGATGGTATCAATCCTTCCTCTGATTTCCAAACTTTCCAAACCCTTTTCCAATCCTTTTGGGACCGTTCCAAGTGCAACAACTACAATTGGTATCACTTTCACTTTCATATTCCATAACTTTTTCAGTTCTCTGGCAAGGTCCATATATTTGTCCATTTTTTCATTTTCCTTTAGCTTCACCCTGTGATCTGCTGGAACTGCAATATCCACCAGTTGACAAGTTCTTTCTTTTTTGTTTATCAACACTAGGTCTGGTCTTCTTGCTGGGATAAGGTGATCCGTTTTTATTTCAAAGTCCCAGAGAATTTTATGCGTTTCGTTCTCAAGAAGAGATTCTGGTTTATGCATATACCATTTTGTTGTATGGTCAAAACTTAATTGTTTTGCATAATTCCCAGTGGATCACCTTCCCAACCCAGTCGTGTCTAGTTTTGTACTCCCGTTGTTCTAGTTTGCTACATTCGCAGAGTACATGGTTTACAGTCTCATCTCTATTACCGCATATTATTATTGTTTACTCCTTTTGAGTTTTCACATCAGTGTTAGCTGATGGTCTTTCACTGGAGTCTGAGTGACAGCAAGTCTCCTCAGGTCTCCAGGACTCTTCTGAGTATTCTGGCAGATTGAAGCAGTGCAGTGTTCTGAATGGTTTCAATCCTTCCTCTGATATCCAAACTTTCCAAGCCTTTTTCTAATCCTTTTGGGACTGTTCCAAGTGCACCAACTACAATTGGTATCACTTTCACTTTCATATTCCATAACTTTTTCAGTTCTCTGGCAAGGTCCAGATATTTGTCTATTTTTTCATTTTCCTTTAACTTCACCCTGTGATCTGCTGGCACTGCAAAATCCACCAGTTGACAAGTTCTTTCTTTTTTGTTTATCAACACTAGGTCTGGTCTTCTTGCTGGGATAAGGTGATCCGTTTTTATCTCAAAGACCCAGAGAATTTTGTGCGTTTCGTTCTCAAGAAGAGATTCTGGTTTATGCATATACCATTTTGCTGTGTGGTCAAAATTTAATTTTTTGCATAATTCCCAGTGGATCACCTTCCCAACCCAGTCGTGTCTAGTTTTGTATTCTCGTTGTGCTAGTTTGCCGCATATTATTATTATTATTATTATTATTATTATTATTATTATTATTATTATTATTATTATTATTATTATTTTCTTTAATATCATTATTATTATTTTATTAGCTTGGTCGTCACAGCTGATAATTTTTCTCTAAGCAGTATTCCAATAGCCATTTCTATCAACATTCTTCTTCTTCTTCTTCTTCATGATTTTGTTATAAACCTGTTTTTATTTGCCATCTTAACTCCAACTGGCTGAACATTGTGTAATAATACTATAATCTTGATTGAAACACGGCTTTCTAATATAAACTAAATAATATATGCCTCGTATTTATTTCAGTTTAAACTACAACAGAGACCTGGAGCATTGCAACACCACAAATTAAAGCAATTATTCAGCTAAAAAACGCTTTATATCCAAGGTTGTTAGCGATAAACAAAAACCTGCTTGCGGCGCCCGGTAGATGGTCATTTCGAAAATAATTCCTACTTTTTTATGTTGTAATTTAATTTTAAAATGTTATTTAATTGAGCTTCGTTTGCCATAACATCCGAATTCCAGAGAAGCAGTGAGAAACGAACTCTTTAAAAATCATTTGGTTGCATTATTCTCAAACCATTATACTAAGAGCGGCGACAAAAGTTTATATATTAAACTAAAACGCTCGAAACGTATGATGATGTTATAGCGCCAATAAACCATTCTCTGTTTTGCTTTGTTACATATATTAGCTATAAAATAAAGATGTTGATCTGCGTTCAGGTTTTTCCAAGACCATTTAACCTTTTTTGTCTTATTACTTTAATTTGTAAATGTAATGCGTAGGAGGTAAACCACTTCTAAGCGTGACATGCTGACGTTTGCTCATCATTAGTGAAAATAGAAGGTTGTTAATTTGCAAATCATGCATCAAAGAAGTATTACTACCCATAAATCCAATATATATATATATATAAGTCATCCACAGACACCGTGTTTCGATGTTTCACGTCTCATCAGTGTGGGTAGACACAGCAACTAACTCCGACCAGTATATATACGCCCGTATATATATATATATATATATATATATATATATATATATATATATATATATATATATAAGTGCTTAATTGGAGTCGTACCTAATTTTGAAAATTAATTAATTAATAATGAATTAGGCGGGAATACATTAATTCATTATTAATTAATTAATTTTCAAAATTAGGTACGACTCCAATTAAGCACTTATTCTCCCAAAAATTGTCGGCAAAAAGCCATTCCAAACAAACCGTGTTTACAATATATATATATATATATGTGTGTGTGTGTGTGTGTGTGTGTGAGAGAGAGAGAGAGAGAGAGAGAGAGAGAGAGAGAGAGAATAACACAAGATTCCATAACCCTACGTATTCTATTGTGTATGTGAGTTAATATTTTTGCTCCTTTAAAATCAAAGGTATGGTTTGTGTCTATAACATGTTTAGCTAGGGAATTGTTAAGAAACCCTCGATTAATATGATACCTATTTTCAGATATTTGTTTTGTCAGGGATCTAAAAGTCTCTCCTACATATTTTTGTTACAATCAAGACAATCTATTGTGTAAAACCCGCTTCAGAGTGTGAGTGTTTGTGAGTATTATGTAAAATGTTTTCGATTGTTTTTGTAAAATATGTAACTGTCTTAATACCTATATTCTTTATTCACATATCAAACCATCCCCCAAAGACAAGACTTTAAAAAAAATATTACCTCATACTTATCGACATTAGTATTTAAAAATCATAAAATCCCGTTCACATAATCATTTTAGACAAACACTTCCGAACAAATTTATATTAAATTTCACAATACTTCAATAAGTATCCAAAAGTTATTTCCCGTCCACCATTCATATTTTCCATAAAAATTAATTACTAAAATAATTTAATACAAAAATATATTTTCTTGATGAAGTCCGTTATAATCGGCAACGAACGTGATACACAAACTTTTTTTAGAATAACAGAATTTTTTTTTTTTTTTTGGATTTGAAGTATTTCTTTAAAAACTGTTACACCGAACGAAACGTGACGCACGAACGAACGAGAAAAACCAAACGAACATGACACACGGTGTCTGAAAAGAACAATATTTCAAGTTTAAGTCTAAGATATTCTCTGTTTGTCTCTTAAAGAATCCGCTAGAAAAAAATCATATCTTAAAACGGTCACAATTGTCTTACTGTCAATAGGCTTTGATGATTTTTTGATGAAATCGAAATATTGGCAATATTAGCAAGCAATGCAAAGTTGTAAAAAAAATTCAATTAAACAACATCAGTGTTTTTCTTATCATTTATATATATATATATATATATATATATATATATATATATATACTGCTAGAGATATGGTTATCACTATCTCAGTAAGTTAATGGTGGACCAAGTTTTTGCATTATTATTGGTGGTGAGCTTAAATTTAGTGATAGAGTTATTATTATATATATATAATATATATATATATATATATATATATATATATATATATTACATGGAAGTAATTGTGTGATCCTGAGTTTCATACCTCTTTAAAATCCGATTAAAATGGTCATTTTTAAGCTTGTGTATGTCTGTTTATTGGTGTGTTTGTGTATGTGCTTTCACTCGTACACAAACACACACACACACACACACACACATATATATATATATATATATATATATACATACATATATGTGTGTGTGTGTGTGTGTGTGTGTGTGTGTGTGTGTGTGTGTGTGTGTGCGTGCACACTGGTATGTATCCTTATTTGTGTATATACATACGAATCAGCTCGAGGCGGGAAAGGTGTAGGAAGGAAGGTAGAGAGAAAAAAGGTGAGATGATGAATGAAAAGAAGGGAAGGGGGGAAAAGTATTGAAAAAAGTATAACCGAAATTCACTATTCTTCGGACTTTTCCTCTCCCGCTGTCGCTTGTAAAAATGTGTTTAAAATGAATTTTTTTAATGATAGTAATTGTATTATTAACGATTGCTGGTGACACGTATGGATTATACAAGATAATATCCATGGACAGGCAATAAAAATGATGTTATATGTTTTAATGATATTGCTGGATGCGTTTGTAATAATAATAACAACAATTAGTAGCTGTAATAATTATAATTATATGAATTGTGTCATCAATATTCATTGAAGATATTTGTAGGTGGTTATGATGGTGTTAATGATAAAAAGATAGATCGGTGGATTTGGTTGGTTTTGTGGAATGGTATATTTAAATTATAGTGATAATGTTGATGTGAGTGGTTTGGGTGATGTTGGTGATAATGGATTATGTTTTGGGGTCCAATTGAGATAGTAGATGTTTGTTTTTGCGTCGACATTTTGATATTATAACTGGAATAATACATTTTGCGATGGATAAGTGATTATTGCATCCTTTTCTTGAGTAGGCATCTTTTTATGTCATGTTGTTGGCGGTGCTGATTTTATGATTCCCCAGGTGATGCTCGGTGAAATTTTCTTGTCTTTTCATTTCCAGTTGCATGTAGATAATATTGTGTTATTTGAGTATTTCCTGTTGGTGAATGAGAGTTTGTAGGCATATGTCCCTTTTTGAAGGTTCTCTCCGTTATACCTATGTATTGCCTAATTGTATAACCTAATTTAATCTAATTTAATTGTCATTACTGTGGCTTTGTATTATATGCTTTTTGGAGAGAGTTTCCTAGTGGGGAGCATATTGCTTTGTCCCTGCAGTTGTTAGTTTATGTTGTGTTATTGTTGTTTTCTCGTTTTGTTGTACTTATTTATAATTTTGGTCATTTTTGTTCAGCTCTAGCTGACATTTATGCTATTTTTAGTTGCTTATGAGTTTTCTTAATTCTTTGCTATAATTATTTCTTTATGTTTTTACAGTATGGTGGGTTGAACAGATTAGAAAGAAAGAAAAATGCACATAATCTGGCTCAGCGAATCCTACAGCAAAAACAACTTTGGCATAATGGTTTGAGAGCTACGCTACCTGAGCATTGTAAATAAGTCCGATTCTTACTGGCTTCTCTGTTCTCTCGGTTTTATGATAAACTTACAAAGCATAGTACATGATAACATGAAAATAAAAGAAATTATTTTTTAAACGTCCCTCTCCCAATCCTGCATTTATGCGTTCGTATATCGCCGGATTTATAGCGTTTTGTAGCTGAACCTATGCTCTACACAACGGTGTTATTGTAGTCACTGTGTCTGCTGTAGTTTCAGTAGACATAGATGGGAGACATAACTTTTGGGGCTTATCTCTTATTGTAATGATGTTTATTTTTATTCGAGTCTATTTGAAAATATTACTTTACAGTTAAGAGAACAATTTCCAAAATGTATATCGAATGATTTGTAAGGATCTTGAAATATAATTTCTCAATACACATTGCTCATTTGTTCTTGATATGTAAACAAATAGGATACATTTTAGAAACAGGTGAATTGGAAATGAATTACAAAAATTACTGAAAATGATAATAATATGAAAGTAAGATATTAATAGAAAAGCAAAATAAAGGAAGAATCATCAAAGAAAAGAAAACGAATAAAAGATAAAAAAAGAAAGAAAAAAGAAATAAATGTGATCTAGAAAGAATGAATGAATATTTGTAAATAAGGAGGAAGATAATGATTTCAATGAAAATAAACCATTAAAAGAAATGAGGAAAAAAACTAAAAACTGTAATAAAAGGGAGAGATGCCTTTTAGAAAGAAAGAAAGAAAGAAAGAAAGAAAAGAAAGAAAGAAAGAAAGATGGTGGATTGAAAGAAACAATTATACAATAAAAATAATGGAATATATAAAAAAGAAAAAAAATTCAGATAAGTAATGAGGAAATTAAAGATTTGAATTGAAAGAAAACGATGAAAACGAATGTGGAAAAACGAAAAGAAACTATAGAAAATAAGAACTGGATTTCATAAAGAAAGAAAGAAAGAAAGAAAGAAAGAAAGAAAGAAAGATAATGATATGATAACAAAGAACGGAATGAATGGAGAAATAAATAAAGAAATAAAGTACGTAACTGATGATGAAAATAATTATTTTGATGGATAAAAAAAAGAAAAATAGAACAAGGAAAAAGAACTAGTGAAAAAGATTAATTGTCTTTTAGAAAGAAAGAAAGAAAGAAAGAAGAAAGAAAAAGGATAGTAATACAATGTTAAATAACGGAATACATTGGGACAGAAAGAAAGAAAGAAAGAAAAAAGAAGAAAGAAGAAAGAAAGAAAACAGAATGTAGATAAATGAAGACGAATATAATGATTTTGATAGATAAAAACGACGAAAAGTACTATGAAAAAAAGTGAGGAAAACAAAGAATTGTTTTTTTAGAAAGAAAGAAACAAAGAAAAAAACAGAAAGAAAAAAAGTAAAATAGAAAGAAAGATGACAATAATACAATAACAAAGGACGGAATATATGGGGACAGAAAGAAAGAAAGAAAGAAAGAAAGAAAGAATGTAGAAAAATGAAGACGAAGATAATGATTTTGATAGATAAAATACGACAAAAAGAACGAAGAAAACCCTAAAAAGTAGTGAAAAAGAAGAAAGAAAGAAAGAACGAAAAAGGAAAATTAAATGAAAT
>CM042148.1:5910737-5960737 GCA_023376005.1 Doryteuthis pealeii
ATATGCAAATAGCCTTCCCGTTACACTGTAAACCGGTATTTTGTTGTATATATTAAATATAATTGGCATGTTGTCAGTATGTGACATAGTTAAACAGTATATAATAGTAAGACAATTATTAATAATGAGCTTTAGATAAAAAAAATCATGGAGAATGTGATTCAATAACTAAGATAATGTGACTTGAGTAGGATATAGTTTCGGTATCACAGAGGGAAAACCACACAATCTCCATTATAATAAGATATATATCATATATATTATATATGTGTGTGTGTGTGTGTATGTGCATGCTCGAAGCTGTCAGTAATTTTGTATGGCTGTAGTATTTGAACTTTAACAGAAAATGCAAGATAGGTACTGTACAAGGATGCTGATGCTGTTTTGAACAAATTCCTGGAAGTATCACAATAGCACCTGTACGGCTATTTATCACCTATCTCACAACCATCCCAGTAAGAAGATCTAGACATGCCGGGTACTATTGGAGAAGTAAGGACGTACTCATAAGTGACGTGCTCATACAGACTCCTAACACTTCGAAAAAACAGTGCTGGTCGACAAAGCAAAGTTATACATTCATCAGCTCTGTGTGGACCCTGGATGTAGTCTTTCTTTCTTTCTTTTGTTTAATGACATATAATCCTCTATGGTTATTTAATACCAAAGCCATCCTTGTATAGCAGTAATGGTACTATTTAATGCATAGCTGGGAGGATTAAGGTGACCATATCTTTCCCAACAACTTTAGCCAGAAAGGGATTATAATAGCGTGGCATGGTTTCAATCTCGCTTACTACGATGTTACATGCCATTTAGACGATCCCTGGATGTTGCATAGAGGACTAGCACGCGTTTTATCATGATGAATAAAAGCATATTACAGCACATATTTTATTATATTATATTCTACAATATTTTCATACAATACAGTTGATTTCAATGGGAAAAATTAATTTGATATACGAGGAAATTGAGTTACTAGCGGAAGGAATTAAACGCATAAGTCAAGTTATATATATATATATATATATATATATATATTATATATATATATATATATATGTGTGTGTGTTGTGTGTGTGTGTGTGTGTGTGTTGATATATATATATATATTATATATTATATAATATATATATATATATATATATATTATATATATATATATATATATATATATATATATATATCATTATATTTGGATCTACTGCTGAACAGCGGTCTTAAATTCTTTCCATGACAAGTAATATTGTTCTTGTTTTTCCATACTTTACTAACCATCTTTATTTTCTCATCGTTCCATATTCTTCAGGTCATTTCAGAAAACATTTATTGCTTCTTGGCTATTATTCTACTAACCTTTTGCACTATCGCTTATCTTCCCTTGAAGCTGACTTCCATCTTTATTGTTTAATAACTTTAAATGTATCACTTGACTTTATCTGATCTCTGATCCAAGCCGATCTGTTTTTATCTCCTCAAGTTATTCATAGCATTGCCCTTCCATTGATCTATTGGTGACTCTTAGTTTCTTTTCTTGTGTTACATGTTTGACATTGATATGGTAATTTTGGGGGGTCACTGGGTCTCTAATTTTGACAACTGACCTAAGATTTACTCTTTAACATTTCCCAGATCCGCATCTTCTTTATTACAGTTAAACATTACTTTTGCCTTAATGTTAATTCATCAACTTATGTTGTTTCTCCTTAGGTCAATAGATGCATCAGTGCTACTTTATGACTGCACCAACTGGACTAACAAAATCCTTAAAGAAAAAACTTGTTAGGAACCGTACAAGAATGCTGAGTGCTGTCTTGGACATATCCTGGAAGCAGCACCCAACAAAATAGCGACCTGCCTTTTATCAAACAAACCAGCCAGTTAAGACAAACGAGACAGGGACGAGCTCATAAGTGACATTCTCCGGTGGGTACCTACTCATGGACACACCAATGTGTGTCGGCTGGCAAAAATGTACACTGATTAGATAATGGATACTGTGAAAAAGACCTTCCAGGGGCGATGACTGTTAGGGTGGGTGGTAAGTAAGAGCTATGGAGATCCGTCCTGATGTCACGACTTGATGATTATATATATATATTGATATTATTTGTTGTACCGGGGTTCTAACAGTGGAGAATATACACTATAAATAGTGAGACACCGAGTTAAAAGTTGTACTGTTACCGTTAACGACAGCTAGTGTTCTGTACATTATTGAAATACACTTGTCTTATTTTACCCTATCTCGACTTGACTTCTTTTTACTGTTGAATTAACATCACAACATATATATATATATATATATATATATATATTATATATATTATATATGTGTGGTGTGTGTGTGTGTGTGCAGCAAAAATACCTCGCCACATTTTTAAACTTTCATCTGTGTGCGTACAAATGAACTAAGGCAACTAATGGTAGCTTCATATAGCTTATGTCTTAGTTTTTTGTTTTTTTTTTAATACGATCGGTTACGATCATAGCTTGGACCGGTGCACACCATGCTTTTGCTGTTGAAAACTTTTATAAGACTAGTGAATCTGTAATTGCTACACAGAGCTTTCCGTGATCATTTCATGTTACGTCAGAATAGTGCTGTTCCGGATAGAAAATCAATACAGCTAAAGGGTGAAAGTTCTAGCTAGACCGGGGTACCTTTGTGCTTGTCTAAATCCACTTGCAACACAGGTAAGAGTTTAAAATATAGGAGTTATTTTTATCGTATCTATTTAGTAGTAATTAATCTGCAAGATTAGCTTGCGATACATTTGAACTCCAAGGAGAATACCAAGACCCCCCGCCTCTCTCTCTCTCTTTCTCTCTCTCTCTCTCTCTCTCTCTATATATATATATTATATAATTATATATATATATATATATTGCTTGGAGCCTTGTGTTTATGTTGGTTTGGGTTGGTTTTGATGGTATCACAGTTGCAAGTGTAAGGAAAAGTACGGTTAACTATGGTGTTGTTTGTTAATCTTTGATTTATTCTTAATATTACGAGATAACGATCTCTTCGTCAGAAGATTTCTGAAACTGAAACTGTTGCCAGTAATCGTTCAATCTGCTTTGAGTATTATGTCCTCCAAATTCTCTAAGTGTGTGTGTGTGTGTGTGTGTGTGTGTGTATGTGTGTGTTTATATGAGTTCTTGTTCAACAATGTCTTATTATCCCTCTAGGATTGGCCGACCCTTTTTTGTTTTATTATTAAGCAGTAATTTCTTTGTATGTGGTGTGTGTGTGTGTGTGTGTGTTGTGTGTGTGTGGTGTGTGTGTACTTTCTAGGTCCATCTGA
Source organism: Doryteuthis pealeii (assembly GCA_023376005.1). NCBI lineage: Eukaryota > Metazoa > Mollusca > Cephalopoda > Myopsida > Loliginidae > Doryteuthis > Doryteuthis pealeii. The sequence goes on from CM042148.1 coordinate 5,914,049, forward strand.
TTCTTTTTTTCCAATTTCATTACTTGCTCCTGTTAGCTTCTGTTGGCCTGTATGAGGTTTTGCGCGTGTGTATGTGTGTGTGTAAGTGTGTTTGTGTAAGTGTGTGTAAGTGTGTTCTTAAGACCCGGTTGAATAATATATATATATATATATATATATATATAATATATATATTATTTATATATTGCCTTTACTTGTTTGCCATGTGTATGCGTGTTTTTGGATATGTGTATTTTATTTGAGTGTGTGTGTGCCTTGTCCATATGCTTTTTGTTTTGTGTGTGTGTATATGTATGTGTGTGTGGGGATTAGAAAAGGTTAGATAAAACTGATTTTTAAATCAAAAATTATAATTATATCTTCTGCTAACTTGGTATGTAAGAGGTTACGATAAAAGGTAGCACTAATACCGTAACTTCTATTATTTTCCCCTTATATATATATATAAATATATATATATATATATATTATATATATATATATATATATATATATATTATCCATAGGTTGATTACAGGAATTAATAATTAAAAAGATAGCATGAGAAATTCATATACTTTTATGTAAGATCAATTATTAATTAAAATTATCTTGTTATAATGGGGATTCACTGTTTATGACCAAAATTGAGTTATGAATTGCCTACATTTATCGAAGAGTATTTAATGTATAGTCAAGTTTATTAATATCTAGAGTAAATCTTATTTATTAACGAGGTCCCTATGAAAATCTGAGGTATATTTGTCTAAGAACAGCCCATGTTATTAGTAGCTGCAATGTGTCTAATATACAACTAAAAAGTAAAGGTTTACCTAATATATGTAGATGGATTGATAGATATGAACAAAACCAGAGATAGATAGATAAATAGATAGATGGACAAATGTGCATTGGCTTATGAATGTGTGTGTGTGTGTGTGTGTGTGTGTGTGTGTGTGTGTGTGTGTGTGCTGGTCTATGGATGTTGGGGTATTTTGCATTTGTCTTCTCCTTGTAGATTCCTTGCCTTATGTATTCTCCATTGCACGTATGTGTGTGAAAGCGTGTACGTGTGTGCATTGATCGTGATCTATTGAGGTGTATTGTATTATGAACTCTGCGCTGAGTTCGATTCTGTTATTGATTTCTGGGCGCAGTTTAGCTATCAATAGCGTCTCCTTAATTCGAAGTTTCCAAGATTTCTTTCTCTGTCTACGATTTTGACTTTTATACATCTACCCGTGTTATTGTATTTAACCAAGTTTTTTGCGAAATGTGGATGCTTATGTAAATATTCACTCTCATATATATATATATATATTATATATATATATATATATATATATATATAGAGAGAGAGAGAGAGAGAGAGAGAGAGAGAGAGATAGATAGATAGATAGATAATTCTTTGGATTTCTTTCTTTGATGGGTTGCTTTATTTTACGATATCTGAAAGTCTTTCTTTTGCAAGCAATTCTATAGTTTAAAGTAACTTATGATAATAATCATTTATAAGAAATTATAGTTTCAGGTAACTATTATGAATACTACAAAATTTCAAAATTTATATGGTTTGGAGTAGGGCGCCTCCCGTGGTGTAATGGTTAACAAGCTGGATTAGCAAAAATTGTTTGTGAGTTCAATTCTCATTGGGGTGCCATACTTTTGGCCTTGTGCTGCATCTAAACTAAACTTAGTAAATAACTATATGGCTTCGAATATTCCTATATAATACTAATGATTTTGAAAGAACTTAAGAGGTACTACCATTCCAGGTCAGAATATATCTGAAGTAAGAAACACTATGGAGTGTCCACACTCCATAGAACTCTAAAACTAAAACCTCGCCACCGAATACAGTTTAGTATCAAACCTACAACACACTTACTTTTCTGTGTGGTAATACCCTTCTGCAAGAGATGCATTAGGCATGTTTTAGGGGGCAGGCAGAAAGATCTTTACGCGTGATTTTCGAAAAAAAATTAGATTTTACTATGTGTTTTGAGAGAGATTACTCTTCTCTTCCTCCCTTTTTCAGTTTTCTTTGCTAAACCTATTTAATGTGTATATATCTTGTTAACTGCTAAAATGAAAGATAGATAAATATTAAAACAGTTTTAAATCAGTAAATTGGATAATAATAAAAACAGGAAAAACACTATTTCGTTTAGTCGATCCTCAAGTGAGCAAGTATTCGATACGCATCGTAAGTTTTATTGTTACATAATCTATGCGGTTGCATAAGATTATTGTCGGTCCCCTGTAATTCTGAGGGGATGACCCTTTTCATACCATGGCCGGGTCCTTCAATGGAAAATTACAGAAGCCCGCCAAAATACGTGAAGTCACGTGAGACCTGTTCGGTCCCCAGTTTGCAGTTAGGCGTCAGGCAGAGCGGTCGGCCATTTTATGCTCTGCCTAAACTGGAACTCACGCGCGCTATGTTAGTCAGATATTTAGTTACATGAAATGTATAGTCAAGGAAATAAAAGTTGTATAATTAATATGTTCTTGTGGTTGATGAATGTCTTGGTAACAAAACTAAGAAATGAATCCAGGACGACCAGCCAGCAAGAACATAGCAAAAGAAATTCCAGACCTTAGAAGATTCCAGACCAAGTCAAGATGATAGAAGAAATACCAAGGACGATCAGAATACTAAAGACGGCCAAGAAATAGAATTAAAGAAAGAGGTATGCAACATTATAATTATTTAGTGCCAATGAAGAGAGTATACAACATTATAATGTTTTAGTATTATATTTCATATTTGAAAGGTAGTTTAAATGCGGTGTTTTCTAAACATGGTAATTCTAACCGGTGTTTTCTTAGTATGGTAATCTAACCAAGGCTAAAGAACCCAGTTGGCCCTGATTTTTTGCCATGGCTGGGGAGATGGAAAACAGATGGACATTCCTTTCTCAAGAGCATTATCTCAAAGTCAAACGCAAAAAAGCTTTATCTAGGTTTTGATATCTATATTATAGCCTTTACGCAACGACCGCCTCCTGCACACCTCCACACACACTCCTCCACAAACACACGCACACACACACACACACACATCTCACACACACCACACCTCCACATACACACATCCATACATACACATCTCCACACACACTCTTCCACACACACACATCCACATACTCACCTCCATACACACACAAATCTCCCCACACACACACATACACACGCGCGCGCGTGCAATTACAAATTGATGTTTTCTATATTTATAGGTGTTCGGTGCATATGTAAGTCCTTTAAGAATTCCTAAATATATTCTTCTTTCCAACACTTTTCCTTCATCTGACAATTCTTTTTTCTGTCCCTTTTTTTCTCCAAGACACAGCTCCTTGTTATTCTGGCTTTGACACTTTCCCGTTATATTCTTTCTTCCCAAATTTCCCTTTTGATTAACCCATTTGTTTACCCGTAAACTCCCTTGTCTATGAAAGAGAAACGGCAAGAATTTATAAAGGAATAAAAAACATAAGATTGTGACAAGGGATTTATCCGAGTCTTTCTGCTTTGATTTGATACGAACACAATTTAGACAACCTCGAAAATACAGTGTAGCGTGGAAAATATGAGACATTTACACCATTTTCTCGCTTGATTTAATTCTCAATACTACTTGTTATATTTATTTCTGTTCGTATATATCCGTATAACTGTAGATAGATAGATAGATAGATAGATATGAACAGTCTGAATGGATAGAATGATTGATAGATATGAAATGTCTTACTAAATCCATACCTAGTTATGTTGGGGTGGACAAAATTTAATCCCTGTGGGATGAGGCTAATTTTAACATTCAAATCAACAAGGAGAAGCAAAATTTCGCTTCAAATACTTAGTAAACACACACATACATATAGACACATACACACACTTGCACACATGCAAGAACACATACGCATATATACATATATACATACACACACACACATATACATATATATATATATATAATATGAGATTATTCTGGTGTATGTATTGTTGGAATTACATATATCAGGTTTGGGCATATAAAGCATTAAAGTAATAAATATCAGAAACTCGGTTGTTTATTTAGTAGAGTTTCGTTTATCTAGTAGTAGTAGTAAATTTTCCCGATTATTATAGCTCCCTTCTTCAGACTGTGTAAGGACAGTAGTGTTGCTGGCTGCTGGTTGTTTCTTCTAGTGGGGGTAGCTGCTGCTTGTGGTAGTGTAGTTGTCATCTTTGTGTGGGTGTACAAGGCGCTGATTGGTCAATTGGTAATTTAGGAATTTGTACTCTGTGTCCATTGTAGTCTGCTGGGGGTCACAGAGTTAGTGGGGGTGTGGGTATTTTGGAAATATTTATAGGCTTTAATGTTCTCTGTTGTGAGTGTTTAATCTAATTATCCATTAATATATATGGTGAACTCTCTTATCATAAACGATAGATGGGGATCAGCTGTTAGTGATTTGTTTACTCCCACGTTGTGCATTCTATCAAGAAGATATTTTGTGTTTTCTTGGGTGTGATACCAGCCTAACCTTGCTGCGAGTTACAAATCCACACTGACAGATGAAATTTTCTAAAGCGGGAGACAGATGTTTTTGCTTTAAATTTAGACGGAGCTAATCACGATGTTTCAATATATTTTCTTCAAAGCTCATTAATTTAGCGAAACATGTCTTACGCCATTCATTCTGATTTGATGCAAGATTTTCCCAGGCACTCCGGACAATATCGAGGCGTTTCAAATTGTCCTACAATTTGTCTTTATAGCGTAAGAGTGGACGTCCAATAGAACGCTTAGCACGCACGCGCACACACACACACACACATGTATATATATATATTTGTGTGTGAGTCTGTGTGTTATATATATATATATATATATATATATATATATATATATATATATATATATATATATATATGGAGGACTTCCTCTTTAACCTTGGTTAGGCAACCAGTTTAGGAGAAGGAAAAATCTGAATTAAAACCTGCTAAACCCCGCTTAAGAAATTGACCCTACGTCATATTCTTCTCGTGCAGAGCAGTTGGTATATTATATATATATTATATATATATATATATATATAGGACAAAACGTGACCCGTTGGATCACCCATTCAGTCACCCATTCAGCTCTGGGTAGACAATTGAGATTAGGAGATTAGGGAAAAGTGAATTAGCAAAGCGAATAAACTTAAGAATAAATAAATAAATACGACCGGACAAAACTTTAAGATCATTTTGTAACCTTTCTAAGAAATGGAATGTTTGACCTAATTTAAGTTACCAGTTGCCGCTTGCGAAATTTAACATAGAAATACATTTCAAATTCTCCCGACTCTCTCTCTCTCTCTCTCTTTCTCTCTCTCTCTTCTCTCTCTCTCTCTCTCTCTCTCTCTCTCTCTCTCTCTCTTCTCTCCTAGAGAAACTAATATTATATAACGAGGAGGTAATCATACGTAGAGGGTAAGAATGTGATATGCAGAAAGTAAAGTAAGTGACAGGTCAGTTTGACTTAATTGCAAATTACGACTAATTAGAACTAATTAAGACGGATTTTCTTCAAACATAATCCATTCCTAAAAGTAAGGAATTATTTAGTATAATTTGGTGTCATTAAACTAAACAGGAAAAGACTTTAGTGAATAAAAGTTGATTAACTCAGCTTTAGTATAATGATAGATATGGAGAGAGAGAGAAGGGGGAGAGGGATGTAGAGAAATGGAGAGAGAGAGAGAGAAAAAAGGAGAGAGAAGAGAGAGAGATAGGAGGATCAAGAGGTCAATATGTATCACGTACTGATTACCACGAACAGTGGTTCACTGACGCTGGTCGAATATCAGTGAGAGTGACAGTAACACATGTGAAGTAAGAGAGAGAGCCGACCTAAAAAAAAAAATAATAAAAAAACCTGAGCCAGATCTAGTACAGAAGAAAATATTTCCTGTCATGACTTTAACAATTTTCGAAAGTTTCACTGAAATTAACTCAATGGTAAGCTCAACTCACAGGTCTGTTAGAACTGAATAGTAACTTCGATCCTAGCTGAATGCCCCCAAAATGTAACCTTGTTTCAAATCCTACCCATAGGGTAAATAATTTTATAGGGTAGGCAGAGGTATAGCTCAGTCATTCAAGAATCCACCTTGGAACCGCTAGGTTTCGGATTTGATATCGGTCCCCGCCAGCTCAGCGTTTGAGTAGCACAGCTTTGATCAGTGCAGTAAAGTGGTGAGTAGATGGTAGGTAAGCGCTCCACCTCAATCGAAAAAACAATCTGCCTGATCTAGCGCTCGTGAAAAGTGGATAGACTTGCTCGCTATACAGCTGACACTGACTATAGACCAGTCCTTTGAATACTTAATTTTTTTATTTTGTTATATACATATGGACATTTTTCGACTTATATATATTGACATGTATACGCATATGTGGAGTTCCCAACAAAAATTAATAGATATTTTGCTAATTGTAGCTAAGCTAGCATTGACGAAAATCAAATTTGGTATGAGAAAGCATCGGCGAGAAGTATCTAAAACGACGATTGAGTATCTACGATATCCTAACCATATATATATATATAATATATATATATATATATATATATATATATAACCAACTCAGAGAACTCACATATACATATAAATAAAGTCTACACACATATATATTTACATATATACACATATCCACACATACGTATATGTATTATATATATATATATGTATGTATGTATGTATGTATGTATACATATATATATATTTATATGTAAATATATGTGTGCGTGCGTGTGTGTGTGTGTGTGTGTGTGTGTGTGTGTGTATGTGTGTGTACATACGTACGTACGTATTCACATCTATGGAATAGAAATTTTTTTTTTCAAATATGGATTTATTTTAGCCTCTTGGCTTTTTCAAATCTGATTTCGAAAATCATAACCAGGTTATTATATATTATATATATATATATATATATATATATATATATATATAACCCGGTTATGATTTTCGAATATATATATATATATATATATATATATATATACGGGCTACGATCGGTGTAAATATCGTTGCGTAAGCACATCCAAAACGAGGTCATTCGTTTCGGGAGGGCTGTGTAAAGAATGACGTGATCACCGAGCAGAATTTTCGCATGGTTCACAGACCCATGAAGTTGTCTAGTTGTGTCCTATAAACCGGAAACGACAAGTCCTACGTGACAATTGGAAGACAAATCTTTCAATCGATCAGAAATCCCGGCCAATAAAGAAGAAAAGAATATATATATATATATATATATATATATATATATATATATATATATATATATATATATATTCAGTTATATATATAATATATTATAAGTTTATATATATATATATATATGGAGGCGCGTGGGCTAGAGTTTAGAGTCGTGGAAAATGGACTCGACGATTCGAGTTCAATTACTAGACGAAGTTGTTGGCATTTCACATAGGGCTAATACCCTTGGGAAAGGTATGAATCCGTATATTCTCCCTCCAGCTATGGGTTAAATAGTAGGGCAGACTGGACTCTTCAGCCTTGGGTAGGTAACCAGTCTAGGAGAGGGATAACTCTGAATTCAAAACTCCTGAGGTCGGTCGTTGATTGGGTTTGTGGCAACTCTTGATGCACTAATTATTTCCTATCGACTGTGCCAAAAAGTGTGGATGATCCAACAGAAGCCTTCAACACTATAAACAAATCCCTGTGTGGGAGTTCATTGTGTGTATGAACCCTCATACGTCGAAAATCGACGGGAGAGTCCATTATATATATATATATATATATATATATATATATATTATGGTTGGCAACCTTCCGTCTATTTTAGACGATGGCGTAGTGTCCATTTTTTAAATCTACAGCTACGTGCGTGGCTGAACAGACCGATCCTTGAATGGCAGTCTCTGGAGCAGTGATTATATATATATATATATATATATATATATATATAATCTGTTTCTATCTTTAAAATGATTGCAGTGCGACACGAGTAAAATAGAAGTGAATTTGCATACAAAATATTTCTCTTTAATCTCATAAACGACGTCCGAGGTTTTTGCACTAAACGGTTATTTTTCTCTTCGTAATTTGTACATCATTTCAAAAATTAAAAACGAAAGTAGAGACTTTGTTACTTCTTTATTTTCCTTTGCTTTTTTTTTTCTTCTTTTCATTCAATCACTCTTTTCATTTTTAGGCTTTCCCGTATTATTGTCTTCTTTTTTATGTTTTTAGTTATTTCTTTGGATTCCAAACAAAACGAATTCATCATCCTGCAGGTTTGTTTTTTTCTCCTGTTTTTATCTCGAATCTTTTCTTCTTCTTCTTCTTCTTCTTCTTCTTCTTCTTCTTCTTCTTCTTCTTCTTTAATTATTTCTGTTACATTCTTCACTCGTTCCTGTATTTTGCTGCTATTCACATTGCAGCCATTTTCTTTTGTTCTCATGAATAAAATTGAAATAAAACAAAAACTGATAGTCATTTTAAGACTACTGCTCATATTTGTTGTTGTTGTTGTTGTTTCTTGTGAGTTTTTCACACCAGCGATATCTGGTGGTCGATCACTGGGCTACGAATTATAGCAAGTCTCCTCATGTCTCCTCAAGTCCAGGACCCTTCTGAATATTCTAGCCGATCTCAACAATGCTGTTATCTTGATGGTTTCGATACTTTCTCTAATTTCCTATTCCCCCAGTCTCCTCTCCAAACACGTCGAGTTCATTTCTTACAAGAATAGCAGTTATGTCATGTACACCTCCATTACTACTGTACAATTGCAATTGTAGTGAATTAGAAGCTTACTGTGTGCACTATATTTGTAGCCTTGTACCATACTAGAATAAGCTTTGAAGATGCTAAATGTTACATAATTTTATGAAAGAAAATCTTTTTCAACCAATTTTTTGAAGTGCACAAAGGAAAATTAGAAAATGAAAAGATACTGATGGAATAAACGGCCTTGAAGGTAAAAAAAAATGTCAATTTGAAACAGTAGAGGTCTCTATCAAATCACTAGAAATAATAAATAGTTTTTTTCCAATATTTTTCTTTCATTCTTTCCTGACATATATTCCGGTACATTAATGTGTTGTAAATGCATTCACACAACACCTCTATTACGAGCAGGATGCGGTACAATGTCAATGCGACTCAATTTCAATTTTTAAGCGAAGGCAAATGATTTTCCCCTAGACTGGTTGCCATGCCAAAAGGAAAGTGCCCAGTCTGCCCTGCTATTTACTCATAGCTGATCATTCTGTCGATTTCTTCTGTAGAATACACTGACTGCACCTTTTGGCCATGAGGGTCGGCCTGTTATGCCTGGTGGCTGAGTGGTCCATGAACCGGATGTTATGTAGTCACGCAACCTGCAACATTCCAGTTGAGCTAGATGGGCGGTCTGAGAGGCCCAAACCGATCAATTGGCGGTAATATCAAATCCTAACAACTATATGATTAAGTCCCACCGTATTTTTCAAATTGCGTTTATGGCCAAAAATACCCAACACTTTTTATCTTAAAGTTTCTTAGGAGGTGGCTGAAGGTCAACCACCAATATATAAATACACAGAAGTTAACGAAAATCATGTCTACCAGTTTATTAAAAAAATAAGTACTTGAATATTATTCGCTTACAAATCATATATACAAAAATCAAGATTTGGCATTAAATAGCTCACAAAGGTTTATATGCCATTAAACAAAATAAACAACCCATCCACTGCTGGGGTGCAGAATAATTGAATTCATACCTTACCTAAGAGCATTATCGCAATGAGAAATGCAAACAGCCTCGTTCAGGATTTGAACTCGGATCACCATGTCTATTTCCTTTTACCATAACTGCTACGCAACAATCCCCTTAAATGTGTTGTGTAGTGGAAATATAGATGATTTATTTTATGTTTTTCCATCTTTTAATTTTAGTCTTTTTGCCATCTCCTCATTTAATAACAAGCCTCTGAAAGTAGAAAACCAGTCCACATGACTCGGTAGCAATATTTTATCTACAGAAAGCGATGTCAACATACTCACAAGTAAAGCATGGACAGCGGGAAAAATGGACTGGTTAACGACTATATGGAATCTTATTTATCTGATAGAATAAAAAAAGGTAGTTCAAGCCGTGTTAGCACTTTTGTATGGTTGCATAGCTTGAACGTTAACAAAACTCCTGGTGAAAAAGCTAAATGAGGAGTATACAAAGATTCTGAGTTTTATTTGAAACAAATCCTTGAATACCCTACAAAACGATGGCTGATCGGCCACTTACCTCTAATCTCACAAATAATCCAAGTAAGACTGTTAAGGTCACTGTTGCTAAGGTCACTGCTGAAGAAGTAAGGAGGAAGTCATTAGAGAATTTCGATGGATTCCTATACTTGGACAAACCAGTATTAGCCGACCAACAAAAACTTACACTCATCGGCTGCATGATAACACTGGATGGCGTCTAGAGAACTCACCAAGAGCGATGGTCGGCGGAGATGGATATTGATATATAATATATATATATATATATATATATATATATATAGAGAGATAGATAGATAGATAGATAAAGGAATCCCTGCAGTCAGCATGCTTTGCTGCTGCTGCTGATGATGATGATGATGCCACATGTATTAATTGCTAATAAAAACGGATTTTATCGTTGTTCAAATATTTATGACATAAAGAATGTATAGATATATATATGTGTGTGTGTGTGTGTGTGTGTGTGTGTGTGTGTGATAGCAGAAAGAGAAAGAAGAAGCAACAAACAAAAAATGTACCTCATGATTAAAGGGGGCAAGCTAACCTTTCCTTGAAAGTTTTCGTGGAAGAGTTATCTTCTCTTCCTTGACAGTTCCGCCATATTGCGAAAATGGATCACAGCTTTGATAGCTGTCATGGCCGGGTCTCTTTTCCTCCACTTCAGATTGGCCCATTATGCAAAGGCTGTCACTTTGCCGATTGTCTCCCTTTGATCAAACTGACGTCACTGAAACGGAACCACTTTTTTCTTTCTTTCTTTCTCCTACTTTTTCTTTTTCCTTTTTTTTTTTTTACAAAGGGCAAATTACCGAATGACGTCAGAGCGAGTGACTCGACTAATCACTTCCTCGAGAGAAATTCTTCTCTGTTTCATAATCAGCCTTTGCCTGTGTCAAGACTTCCGGTTCTTTCCGGTGTATCTGAGAGTGGATGAGAAAGTGGCAGAAGTATGCAGAGAAGGAAGTGAGAGAGAAAAAGTCGGGTAAAACAGAACAATGAAAGAGAGAAGACTGAAGGTTAAAAAGAGAACGTATCGTAGTAGGGATGAAGAAAGAAAGATGGAGGGGGGAAATGAAAATGAAAGTGAAGAAAAAAAGAGCGAAGAGATAAGGATGAGAAATAGATGGAGGGGTGGTGAGTCGTCGAAATAGATGCGAAACAAGTAAATGGGAAGAACGGGAGAAGTATTAAGAAATCCGAAGAAATAAAAAGAGATACGGAAAGTAAGAGCAGATATACTCGATGAAAGTGATAAGTATTTGAAAAGAGAAATATAAAACCAGTAGAAAGGTAAGTATAGAAAATGCGATCACAAAGACAACGAAAAGTTTATCATAAATAGGAAAAATATATGAAGGTCATTCAGCAAAAAAATGATTTTTTTTTTTTTTATGAAAATACAAAATATTGTTTTAAATATTTTTTTCTATAAATATAAACTCTACATTGTTTGGAATTTGTTTATAGCAAAATTATTATAATCGGGCAAAAATATTTGTTTTCAAAATGATGGCAAATCAACCAAAGGGCTCCAGGCATGAATCGAGATCTGCCATCAAATCTTTGGTGGCTGAGAAGTGTAAACCTTGCGGAAATTTACTGAAGAATATGAGAGGTGTATATGGGGTAATGGTTAGAGTCGTAGGAAATGGACTTGTTGACCAGAGTACAAATCCTGAACGGAGCTGTTTGCATTTAACATAGCCCTAATACCCTAGGGAAAGGTATTCATCCAATTACTCTCCCTCGAGCTATGGGTAAACAGCATGGCGGGCTGGGCTCTTAACCTTGGATAGGTAACCAGTCTAGAAGGAAAAATCTGAATTCAAACCTGATAAACTCTGCTTAAGAAATTGGCCTTGTGTCGCATCCTGCTCGTGCGGAGCGGTTGGTAAACATACAGAGAAACATATTCTAGTACCAACAAATGTTTAGAAATGGAAATAAACATGGAATTGGCACACCGATCCTGAGTCTGAAAGATAATTCATGGAGTGGAAACTTACAGGTAAAAAGGTCCGGATGCAGCAGTTAGCAAAGGTCATGTTGATAGTCTTTTGGGACAAGAAAGGAGCCATCATTATTAATTTCCTTGAAAAGGGTGCAACTGTAAACAGTGCTTCTTATTGCCAACTCTTCAGGCAAAATTCACCTAATTAAATTGAATATCATCATCATCGTCATCAAGTCTCCGTAAGCACAGGTTCACACATAACTCTCTCTCTCTCTCTCTCTCTCTCTCTCTCTCTCTCTCTCTCTCTCTCTCTCTCTCTCTCTCTCTCTCACACACACACACAGACCGTCCTATCGACGATCGCCCTTGACAGGTTCTCCGCGTGGCATCTAGAATCTGTACAGAGCTAATTGATGTAAGTTTTTGTTGGTTGTCCTACATAGGTGTGTCCATAAGAGAATGACACTTCTGAGTTAATCCTTGCTTTTCTTGCAGTGTCCAACATGTAAAATATTTGAAGAAACAAGAATTTAAACATTTAAAAGATTATAAAGGAGCAGATGGAAAATATAATTGGCGGGAAAAGAATTAAAAATGCAAAGACCAAATGATGAAAGAAGAGAGACATTTCATTGTCGGAGTATAACGGGTAAGAAGGTGGTCGCTCATATCAATTATTAAAGTAGTGAATTCGGTCCTCACTGGGTGTTCCATACATGTAACTTTGTAGTAAGACTATGTTTCAATGAGTTGATAAAAAGAGAGGGACGTGATAGATGGAATGGAAAAGAAAAAAAAACAGAAAAAAAAACAGAAAAGAAAATGTCTTAAGTAAAAATTGAAGAAATTAAAAAGAAAGAAAAAGCAGAAGAAAAGAAATATGAGTTCTGAGAGTAGAAGGAAACAACGAGGAAAAACGTTTTGGAGATCGATCTAATGAAAATGAATAAAAAGAAAAGAAAAAGAAAAATGTTAGAGCCGATCAGTTGGAAGAAGAAGAAGAAGAAGAAGAAGAAGAAGAAGAAAGAAGAAGAAGAAGAAGAAGAAGAAGAAGAAGAAGAAGAAGAAGAAATGCGAATTTTGAGAGGAGAAGAAAATTAAAAACACAAAAAAATCACTAAAAAGTAGATAAGAAGAAAAAGGAAAAAGAAGAAGGGAAGAAGCCGAGGAGAAAGAGAGAAATAATAAAGAAAGAAAGAAAGAAAGAAAAAATGAAGAAAAAAAGAAAGAAAGAAAGTTCCCTGAGAGAAATTAAAGGAAGTGAAATACTGAAGAAATATCAAGAAAATTGAAGAAGAAGAAGAAGAAGAAGAAGAAGAAGAAGAAGAAGAAGAAGAGAAGAAGAGGAGGAGGAGGAGAAAGAGAAGGAGGTGTAGGTGAGGAGGAGGGTAGTTTCTTTTTAAAAAAGGAGAAGGGTAAAGTAAATAAAAGTAATGTTGACATAAAAAGAAGAAGGGCAAACGGAGGCAGCAGCCATGATGTTTAAGTGGGAGATAGGAATTTTGGAGTAGCTGTGCGTTGTTTTTATTCAGTGCAACATGACGTGGTGTGTGTCAAAGGAAAGAAGTGGAATTATGGACATGATTCGTTGCTGCATGACATGATGAATTGTTGGCGCTTCCAACAGTGCAATTGTCCTGAATGGTACAATACTGTGTGTCGTTTCAGAGACGACATAAGAATGATGACGACGACAACGACAACGGCGGCGGCGGCGGCGGCGGCAACGACGATAAACCTATTCTTTTTTTCTTCTTTTTTTATTACTCTTTTAAAAAATTGTATTGTTACGTTCAAGTTCCATTTTTGTGAGATTCATGAGAAAGGAAAGATATTGGAATGCAGAAAGAAAGCGAAAATACAAGAAATAAGCCATAACGACGAAAACAAACGAAAAATAAAAACGTGAAAAAAAGGAAGGAAAGAAAACGGAAAAGAAAGAAAAACGCAAAAAAATGACAGAAAGCGAAAAAGAAAGAAAATGAAAAAGATAGATAGATAGATAGATAGATAGATATCGAGAACAAAAGAAATAACACAGAATGAAAATGATGATGAAAGAAAGCGGTATGAAAAGAAAGAATACAGAATGAGAGTTGGGAAAAAATTTTAACTTGAAAAGGAAAGAAAGAGAGAAAAGGAAAAAAGAAATAAAATTGAATATTCTGGAAAATAAAAAAGAGAGAAAAGAAAAAGAAATAGAGAAAAAAAACAAGAAATAAAAAAAACGAAGAAAGAAAGAAAGAAAGAAAGAAAGAAAGAAAGAAAGAAAGAAAAAAAAGTGAAAACAAGATAAATGAAACAGAAAGGAAGAAATTGAAATGAAGAAAAGAAAGAAAAGATGTTCTAAAGAAAGAAAACGAAAAAGAAAGACAGTTAAAAAAAAAAACATAGAAAATGAAATATACTAAACTATGGAAGAGAGAAAGAAAGAAAGCGAGAGAGAAAGAAAAAGCACTAAAAAGCGAAAACAGAAAAGAAAGAAAGAAAGTGAAACAAAAGAAAGTGCACAAAAAGCAAACACAAAATTTAAAAAAACAACAGATATAGATGAAGAAATATAAAAAATGATGAATAAAAGAGGAAAGAGAACTTAATAAAAAAAGAGAAGGAATTAATGAAATATAATTATGAATAATGTAAAAGAAGATTTAAAGCCCAAGGAAGAAAAACAACGAAAGAATGAAATAAAATGATGAAGGATAGAAAATGAATGAATTAAAAAAGAAAGAGAAGTGAATGAATATTTGGATAATTTGCAAAGACGCAACATCTCTCTTGACAATTGTATAAGCCATTGCAATGATTGAAGTCAACTTCTGTATCTCTTTTCAGTCCTGACATAGAATAATTCCATGAAAGATAAATAAATACATATTATGCCCTACCACACGAGTAAGATGTGACACAAGGTCAATTTCTTAAGCGGAGTTTAACAGATTTCAATTCAGACAGGTTGCCTAACCAAGGTTCAAGAGTCCAGTTTATCCTTCTATTTACCCATAGCTTGAGGGAAAATAGTTGGATTTTTACCTTTCTCAAGGGTAATAGCACTATGTAAACTGCAAACAGTCTCGTCCAGAATATGAACACAAGACTTACACACAGACGTACGCGTACACGTATACGAATTTACACATGCATACATAGAGACATGTGTGCGCATAATCTACTGAAAACCTTTTCGATACATTTTAAATTATAATTTTGATAAAAAAATGTACGCTTACCCAAACAGTTACCATCGTAGGGAATGGAATCGGTGACTCTAGTTCAAATTCTAGACGTGGTTGATTGTGATTCAGTTCGCCCTTATGCCCTTGGGAAAAGTATAAATCCATCTTTTATCCCTTCAGCTATGAGAAGTTGTAGGACAGATACACACACATATATATATATATATATATATATATATATGTGTGTGTGTGTGTGTGTGTGTGTGTGTGTGTGTGTCAGTGTCTGTGTCAGTGTCTGTGTCTGTGTCTGTGTGTATGTGTGTGAATATTCGTGTGTATAAACCTCACTTTTGCTTGAATTGTTTCAGGGTTCTACGACCGCTTATAAGAAGTAGATAGCTACTAAATCTACTCAAGGTTAAACTAGTTTCCTAACAAACTTGGCTGAGTTGTAGTACAAGTTAAGAAATATGACGCACAACTGAAAAGCGAACTATTTAGTGATAGTCCCGCTAAACATCATCATGGGAAGTATTTAAAAAACAAAAAACAAGTGGATCTTATATATATATATATATATATATATATATATATATATATATATATATATAGGGGGGTGTGTGTGTGTGCGTAAAGAAAGGGTGACATCGAAGAAGACAAAAACATCGAGCAAGTCACAATTTTGACCGTCGAGAAATAGAAGTAACCGAAAAAAATCGAAAGTATGAATGAATATAAGAAGTGCTCATTACATTTGTAGAGCTGGTTTAAAAACGGAATAAAGGCAGAATATATATATATATTATATATATATATATATATATATATATTATGTATTTATAGTTATATATATATATATATATATATATATATATATATATATATATATATATATATATATATATATATAGTGGTCGAGTTAGCTCAGTCGGTAGAGCGTTCGGCTAGAAACCACAGGTTTCCTAGTTCGATACCGGTCCTCGCCAACTCAGCGTATGAGTAGCACGGGGATCTATGAGGTAAAATAAGGAGCTGATGGTAGGTACGGCGCTCCACCTCAGATGCTAAAAACAATCTCCTTGGTCTAGCACTATTGAACAGGCTGATACCGACTTTAGGTCGCTCCATCGACTATATATATATATATATATATATATATATATATATATGTATGTATGTATGAGCAGAATATATATAAATATCGCAAATATGGAGCATCCACTAAGGATCGAACTCAAGTAGTCAGTAGACAGAGTCATTTTCCGAGTCATTTTCATTCCAAAAGTTCCGTCCCATTCCCGCATCTATGCGATTGGGACATTCTTTCAGATGACAATTTCCTTTAATTATCTGAGTAAAGTAAATGTTCCCGGTACATTTTCAGCTAAAAAGGTTCCATGCAGTTCTGGGAGTGGAAAGTGGAAGCTTGCGTCTACGCTAATTATCCAATACCATTAAACATTCATTGATCAGAAAAACAAAAAAAATCAGAAAAAAATGTTATTTAATAAAAAACTATCGACCTTGATACGACACCGGAAGTGACTACCTGCGCAATTCAAGTGCTCTCATTCCTGACGACCATTATATCCTCAATGGTAGCCTTCAGTTATCATGCTCCCCCTCTCTGTCTGTCTGTCTGTCTGTCTGTCTGTCTGTCTGTCTCTCTCTCTCTCTCTCTCTCTCTCTCTCTCTGCGATACATCAGTGGTAATAGTCCTGTTTTCTTCCAAATCAAGGGATTACGGAGTCTACAATTTGTGAGTGACATGATTCTGAAGATTCTCGGTCAGCCACTTCTGGTTCACATAGGCCATGCGGGATGGAACAAAATCCTACCGCAACGCGTACTGTCTCCCCAGTGCCATTCATTCGATTAGGGCTGACTGCTGATGTAGGCGGTATCACTGACCCTGAGATTCTGCGATGAGAAGAAGTGGGGCGGCATGACCTGACTCGTCGCTCACGATACCCAGGATATCACAGATGACGGAAACTTGGTGTGCATTACCAAGGTCATTTCTGACTTTGAACACAAAGAACCTGGATACTATCAAGGAGCTGACTGTCTCCCAGTGGCTGTTTCTTCCTGTCGGCGTATTTTAGAATACGATAACTGTATCCTCTACAGCGAGGTAAGACCTCCACTCAAAAAAGGTGTACGATACTAAACTGCATCTGACGGTGAGGCTCGAGTTCTGAAGATCTAGAGGTTGTAGAGTACCACTTTATTGCCATTATTCCAAGGTCTCCTCTGACACGGGGTGGTAGTATCTGTTAGGATCCAATCTATGGGCCAGATAGAACTATTTGAAGATTATCAGTATTAGATAGAGTATTTGATATGACGTAATTGTGTACAAAAATTCTCATAAGAAAAACCTACACAGAAAATGTAAATATAAACATACAATGAACGAGATTTCTAAACCTTTAGGCATGAAATAACCCTTGAGGGGTTGACATGCAATCAATCAATCCAATGGGCACTCAGTTGTTTCACAATTATACTGGTGGTTTGGCTTTTTTTTTTATTTATACTTTTCTCGTTATGATTTTGTATTATTTCACGCATGTTGTCGGTATATATATATATATATATATATATATATATATATATACTAAGAGAGTGAGAATGGAAGAGAGTTAACGCTTCACCAAAATCAAGGGCGTGAATTTTAAGTGGAGCATGAATGTGCTCAGCAAATTGCAGTGCAATTCGTCACATGCATTAAAAGCCATGCTTGTCATAATGGGAGAAAATTGCAGAGGGGAGGCAGGATGAAAACATGCCGTCTCCTCGGT
The DNA here is from genome assembly GCA_023376005.1 of Doryteuthis pealeii. Lineage (NCBI taxonomy): Eukaryota > Metazoa > Mollusca > Cephalopoda > Myopsida > Loliginidae > Doryteuthis > Doryteuthis pealeii. The sequence continues at coordinate 5,932,239 of CM042148.1, forward strand.
GTCGGAAACGAGAACAGAACGATAATTGTGACGAGACAAACGAAAACGAAGAATAAAGTTTGTGATTGAATAAATCAAAAGAAAGAAAGAAAGAACGAACGAATGAATGAATGAAAGAAGATGAAAAGAGATGAGGGGTGAAAACAATGAAGAAGAATATAAAGGGATCAGATTTGGGGAAGAATCGTAGAGACGTGACGACGTCGTTGGGATGTGTCAGAATAAACCCCTGTGCGAAGAACAGACAAAGGGGACAAGGGGCGGGAGAATAGGGCGAGGAATGGAGGTTCGGAGGAGAAAAAAAAACAACAACAAAGAACAATGCGGCAATCAAAGTAAATGGGCGAAGATGAGACAATTTCTTGTCACGTGATACACGACCGCGCTCTCTATTAGAATGTCCGGCGGCAACATTCTTTACTGATGATACTTCCGGTATGAGGTCATTGTTTTTAAGCGCAATGCAAAGCAAAAGAGGTTCATAATGTACGCAATCGATTGCTGACCATTGTCCATCTCACCACCCCATCCCCCCCAAAAAAAGCAAAGGAAAGAAAGACAAAAAATCGTTTTCTCTCTCTCTTTCTCTCTCTTTCTTTCTTTCTTTCTTTCTTTCTTTCTTTCTTTCTCTTCTCTCTCTTTCTCTTTCTCTCTCTCTTCCTCTCTCTCTCTCTCTCTCTCTCTCTCTCTCTCTCTCTCTCTCTCTCTCTCTCTTGGTCTTCTTAATTTGATTTTTATGAAGTATCCTAATTTCTTAATTCTCATTTAGTCTGATGATGAGAAAATTTATTTTCCCCCCTCTTCTTCTTCTTCTTCTTCTTCTTCTTCTTCTTCTTCTTCTTCTTCTTCTTCTTTCGTTTTTGTATCTATCTTTCGTTCTATCTTTCGTCACTTCATTTCTCATTCTCTCTTTTCTTTCCTCCTTCCTCTTTTTCCTTTTATTTCCTTCACTTTTTCTTTCTCTGTGAATTTGGCATTTTTTGTTCTTTTTACTTCCATTATTATTTTTCTTTCGTTTCTCCCGTATTTCCTTTTTCTAATTTTCTTACCAGACTTTAATCTTATTTTCCTTTTTTCCCTTTCAATTCTCAGGAGTTTTTTCTTTCTTTCATGCATTATTTTTTCTTTGTCTTTTGTTTTTATTTTTATCTATCTCTCTTCCTTACTTTTTCCTTCCATTGTTTTTATTTCTAAATTTAACCTTTTCACTTTACTTTTTTTCTTTCATTTTCTTTTGTTTTTTGTCATTTTTGTCTTTTCTTTTTCCTTCCTTTTTCTTTTTCTCTTCTTTCATTTTCCACCTCTCTATTTTCTTTCTTTTTTAATTTCTTTGCCTTTTCTTCCATTTTTGTTTTCGATTTTTCTTCTTAATTTTTTCTCTTCTTTCTTTTCCTTTCTTTTTCTTTTTTTTTCTGTTGTTTATCCTTCTCTTTCTTTCTTTCTTTCTTTCTCTTTTATCGTTTTTTCTCTATTTTCTTTCTTTTTGCCTTTCACCGCTTCTAGTTTCTTTTCCTTCTTCATTCTTTTTATCATATATTTCCTTCGTTTTTTCTTTCCATTAAATTTTTATTTTCGGTTTTCTTTTTTCCCAAACTGTGTCGATCCTTATTTTCTATTTAAATGTTTGGTTCTTTTATTTTCGTTCATTTATTCTTTAGTTCATTTTCTTCTTCTTTTTTGAAGGACACTGAATCCCCGTCTAACCTACCCACACATCATCCCCTTTCTTTTCATCCCCTTTTTAGACCAAATTGTGTAACCTTTGAATTGAAGAATGGCATGAGACCTGCACCCAATCAAGACCTCCGACCCCAACGCCTTCCTAACCCTGGAGAAAATGTCACACTCTTGACCCCTCTGATAGCACCAGCTACTCAAGTCGATACAACACTCAAACAAACACAGCTTCCATTGCTGAAACTAAAACTGAAGATCCATTCGCTATTATTGCAGCTAATACTTCTACTAATAACCAGATTATTTAATGGAATATTATCTACTTGACTTCAACAGGAATCGAAAAAAATCACTGTTTTTTTTTACTTCCAGCGATTAATAAAGGCTGATGAGTCAAATAACGTATAATATTGCCCCCCCCCCCAATATCTTTCTTCTTTTTTATGTAACCTACATTTGTAGAAATGTAATATTGTACTATTCCCACAATTAATTAGTGTTTGGGGAAATTCTACTGAAGAAAGATGGCAAACTTCTTTATATGTTCAACTATTTAAATCAAGTAATTTTCTTGACAATAGGCATACATATACAATATTGCCCACAAGTCATTACCCACTATCATTTTTAAGTTAATTTTCTTCTAAACTAAAGACACTAGAAATGTATTAATTCTTGTGTAATATCATACAATCACGGATATTATTAGATATTATTTCTTACCAAATTCTACAGTATTGAAGCCAGAAATATAAATATGAAGCAGCACAACAATATAAACCCTTATATTAACTTATGCAATTTTATTTTAGTGTACAGAGGTAGTTCTATTTCATTTTTAGTATAGAGGTGATGCAATTTTATTTTTTATTATAAAAGTAGTGTAATCTTATTTTTGGTATAGAGGTGATGCAATTTATATTTTAGTATAGAGTTGGTGCAAGTTTATCTTTTAGTATAGAGGTGATGCAATTTTATCTTTTAGTACAAAGGTGGTGTAATTTTATATTTTAGTATAGAGGTGGTGAAATTTTATATTTTAGTACACAGGTGGTAGAATTTTATCTTTTAGTATAGAGGTGGTGCAATTTCATTTAGGTATATAAAAGTATATTTTAGTATAGAGGTGGGGGATTTTATCTTTTAGTATAGAGGTGATGCATTTTTATCTGTTAGTGTAAAGGTGATGCAATTTTATATTTTAGTATAGAGGTGGTGCAAGTTTATCTTTTAGTATAGAGATGATGCACTTTTATCTTTTAGTATAGAGGTGGTGCAATTTTATTTTGGTATATAAAAGTATTGCAATTTTATTTTGAGCTAAAGAGGTGGTGCAAATTTATTTTTAACTATGAATTTTCAGTACTGCATCATTTGGTAATAAATAATACCTAATAATACGTGTTTTTATGGTATAATGCTGCGCCAGAAATAATAAAATTGTGTTTGTTAGAGGCCTTAGATAATCCTTTATTTCCCATTGCAGCCAATTTTTTTATTATTCGAGCCCAGTTAAATGTTAAGTTTTTCAATTATTCTTCTTAAGAGAAGATCAATTTTCTCACTTAAGAAATTATCACATAATCTTCCTTACACTTTTCTACTGATTAATTGGAGATTCTTAAGGGAATCAGAACCTATCATCATTATAATATGGTGCAACATAACTTTCTCACCCCTTTATACCGATTATAAATCAACTTATGATGAAGATGATACCTGCTAAATATATGATTCTGAATCAGCTTACACTACTAAGCATACTGATGATTATGGTGATGAAAAACAAGGAAATAAAAGATAAAAGTAGAAGAAAGGATAAAAACAATTGGGGTGCTTAATTGATGATGATGATGATGATGATGATGATGATGATGATGATGATGATGATGATAGAAAAAGTGGGAGGAGCAGGAGGAGAATAGCTGTTTTAATGGTTATGATGATGAGAAAGAAGTAGAGGAGGAAATAGAAGGGGAGACGAAGGAGGAGGTTGCTAACGATGATCATTGTAAAGAATCCTCGCCGACGCTGACGGCAAATCGCTACTGTTGTCGTCAGCGTCGAAAAACGGCGCGGGCGCAAACAAGAAGACTGATTCTGACGTCAACGGAAGTGACTCCAGCGAATGGCAATGACGTCATAGCGAACGTTATAAAAGCAAAGATGGCGGCAACCGGCGTTATGACAATGTTGTTTTTCTAATAATGAATCGGGTCTTGATTTAGCAAAACGAACAATGACAACGACGACGACGATGACGATGACGACAAATTCTACGGAGCCAGTCTCTGACAGAAGATGACGTCAACAACGGAACAGTAATCGACGACAGCGGTGGATGAAAATGATGTCATATACCCCGAACTCGACAAGACGACGATAATCACTACCCTGTAATTTAACTCGTGCCGAGACGTATTTTGTCTCGTTAGCCGCAAATACGGGTGTCCTTAAGTTGTTCTGTTCAAGAAATAAAATTTTTCAATAAAATGTAAAATCCCACCAAATTTCCGGTCTTAAATGATTCGGCACATTGGATCGTCAATTGCATTAAGCTTGTAATACGGGTAAATTTTTGACATTGTAGTAATAGTTTAGAGCTGAGTTTCTAATGACAGACGTCTGTATCATTATAGAAATAACGTGAAATCTTTCCCTTTTCTGAGAATGTATGAGTACCCAAAAGTTCAGTTAAAAATATGAACTGCTAGACTACTTAAGATTTATCGTAGCAAAGCTTTGTGTTTACCATGGCTTTTCCTTCTCATAGACCCGTTGCCATATCATGGTTAAAGAGCCCATTGTGTCGTACTATTTCCCATACTTGGACGGGCATTAAAATACCTCCCAACTGCAAAACTACTTACGCAGATGATTTTCTTTATAGTAGCAAAGACTTTTATACCAAGGTTAAAGAGCCCAGTCTGTCCTAATATTTACCTATAGCTGGAAGGGCATTATTGCTATCTGAAGTGCAAACATCCTCGTCCAGGATTTGAACTCTGTCCTCCGTGTCTACTTCCTACAAGGATTACTATTACACTAAAAATACCTCCCAACTGCTAGACTACTTACGCAGGTGATTTTATTTATAGTAGCAAAGACTTGTATAGGTCCAGCCATACTTTTAGGATGAACTGATAACAGTGGAGTGTTGCATGTCACGGGACCACTTAATACCCGGGACATGGACTGCTCAGCCACCACCATCTGTGATCAGGAAATTGACCCTCTGCAGAGTTACACTCGGTGTATTTTACTGATCCAGCTGATAGGGCGGTATAGAAATAGGTACAATTCACAAAATACAACAAAAATATAGACTAAATTTAACTTATGAAAGATTTAGTGAGACTTATTAATTTAAGACATGCATGGGAAAGAATCTATCCACAATAGATTTATACTCCACCATAGCTAATTCATGAAAGTTTTACTGGACTTTTAAAACTTCAATTACGAAGATAAATGCAGAAGGGTAAATAGCAAACAAAAATTTCCCCTTTATATGAACAACGTTTCCACAAAATTATGAACAAAAATTATGTCCCCCAAAACTTGTGCCAACCCCCTAAAATTTGGATTGTTTTCTGTTGCTAGTCCCTTGGTTGGCTGGTTGGTTGGTTGGTTGGTTTTACAGCATGTCAATCCTTATTAGATTATTCAATGCTGAAGTCAGTCTATTTCTGTTTAGCAAGTAATTATATGGTTTCAAGGAACTAAGTATAATAATAAGGTGTTAGCGATTATAGGTTGAAGTAGAAAGAGTCTACGTGGTGTAGTGAATAATGTGTTGAACTGCGACATCGTAGTGAGTTTTAACTCCAGTCTCACGATTACGTTCACTTTCAGACTATTGCGCTTGATAACGATATATCCCACCAGCTAAGAGTCCCACTAATGTTATTTTACAAGGAAGGTTTTGGCATTAGATAACACACGAAGTTTCATATGCCATTAAATAAAGAAACTAAGCCTTGTATAGTTTGAAGAAACTATTCTTGATACAAATAATTTGGGTACAGTTGAATAGTCTCAAGTATTCCTATCAAAAACTAATAGCATCCATGCAATTAAATTATTTCAAAAAATTGTTCCTATTTAATAATGATAATCATTTATCTGCATACAATTAGATGGTTCTAAGTATTGCAACCTAATACGGATAATCTGGATACAAGTATATGGTATCAAGTAACTATGCCTATTTAATAAAAATAAAGATTTATTTGCACAGTTACATGGTTTCAAATATTCCTATTTGATATTAATAATTTGTATATAATTGAATAGTATCAAGTAACTATTCCTATTTATAATAATGATCATTTATTTGCAATACCTCTAATACAAAAAATCTAAACACAGTTATATGGTTATAGAAAAGGTAAACCGAAACTTTATCTTTTTTAATCGTTTAAAATAAATATCGAGCTGAAAAGAGTATATTTTTTAACAGAAACATTTTACAACTGAAAAAAGTACATAAAAGTGTTGATATGCCGTAAAACAAAACAACCAACCAACTAATGTTGACAACAAAAAATTATCCATTATCTCTTGCTTTCGTCCTTCTCTCACAATTGGCCTGTATCTTCTGATTCAACTCCTTATCCTTTTCCATGTGTGTGGCTTGTCAATGTTTTATCTAAATGTTATATAAACTACTCATCATGAATTCCAGACGTTCCAAGAAAAAGTAATTGTATAACGTAAAGTGTTAAGCTTATTTACCTATAGTCTTAACCACAAATCCGCCATAGAAGATAAACGACCCAGTACCCAAAATTCCTATGCCAATTAATCAGTTGCATAATTGCTATGCAAATCTGCCAGTAACAAAATTGCTGTGAAAAGAAGTCAGTACCACAATTGTTATATAAATTAGTCAGTACCACAAATGTTATGAAAATACAATCAACACTACAATTCCTATGAAAATTAATTTGGATTACAAGTACTGTGCAAATTAATCTGATCCACAATTGATATAACATATTACTCAGTACCACAATTACTATACAAATCCGTCTGCACTTCAGTTGCCATGTACATTAGTCAGCCTCTAAATTTCTATACAAACCAATCAGTACCTAGATTTCTATGCAAATTAGTCAGAACTTCATTTTCTATGCAAATTAATTAACATAAACAATAAAGATAATCAATTCCCTTCATTCTGGATGGGGCAGCGCAAAAGTCACTTTGATTTTAAAACTGAAATTAATTTTCTTTTTAATGTTTACAGTTATTTAATAAACACCCGGGGCGTTCTTCATCGTAAAAAAAGATCTTTTAAATTACACATGATTGTTGAACATTAAAGGCGTTTATAACTACCTAGAAAAGACTTGACGCTGCGAAGTTAAGAATTGAATCATTAATCGATTGATTTTAACGGAATTTCAAACTGGCAAGATTTATTTTATCCCAGGAAATTAGGCTATAGCGTTCATTCTTCTTTTATATTTACATTTTTGCGTAGTTGTTTCTCATGAGTTCTTTTGGTATAAAGTTATGTAATATCAAGTATTCTTATCTAATACGAATAATTCCCACGTAGCTGTACGATTTTAAGCATTCCTGTGTAATACTAATAATTTATATACAATCATATGGTTTCAACTAACTAATGATAATAATCCTTAGTAAATAATTATAGCGTCAAGTAACTATTTTTAATACAAGTAATTTACACGTGATTATATGATATCAAGTATTCCTATCTTTATACGAACAATTTTCGAATAAATCTATTTGACTCATAGATAGAAACCTAACAGGTACTATCATTCCCGATCTGAGTTGACTTGGGAGTAATGACAATGAACCCCAACGTCCCAGAACTGGAGCCTTACCATAATGTTTAGTGTTATACACAAGCCACTCGTTTTTGGAGTGTTCTCACTTCTCTGTAGGGATACAATCAGCCGATAGAAACTGCTAAAATTTCAAGGCATTTGAGAGATGTCATTGTTTTAACTAATTTCGAAGATTCAAAATGAAAAATAAATCAATCAAAAAACATGTTACTTTTTATTAAAATTTTTAAAAAGAGGATGACTTTGTCACACCTTATATAAACGTGTCAGGGGCACCTCACGGTGTAATGGTTAGCAATCTAGATTCACAGAACATTGTTAGTGAGTTCGATTCTCACTGCCCCCCCCCCCCGTATTTCTGGTCTTGTGCCACATCTAAGCTAAGCTTAGTAAATAACTATATAAACGTGTCAGATTTAGAAACTCTTAAATCACTGCCCTCACTTCTAACAGCTTTTAAAACAATAATTTACTTTCTTTTTTAATGGCATATCAACCTTTGTGGGTTATCTATTACCAAAGCCTTCCATGTAGAAGAACATTAAAAGTTTGGTTTATCCATTGTTGGTGGGATGATGGGGTCCAAACCTTTCCCAAGGGAAATTGCCCGTAAATGAACGTAATAGTGTGACTTGAGTCCGAATACGTTCTTTATGATGTCACAGTCCAACACGTTCGCTGCTATACCATATGGACGCCCCCTTAAAACAATGAATTCTATTTTTTCGTCAATATTTATATGACATAATTATACGTCGCTTATGATAAGATTTAGGCTTAAAATTGAGTTATGTTCAAATCAAAGGTTCCAGCCAGATCACCAAAATTATGAAGCGATAAGCACACTCAGCATCTAGATGATCAACTACTTAAAATAGCAGGCACTATTAGTAAATCCTTATAAAATCAAAAAGTAATCCTATGAATTTCAATACTTAGATACGTGACTACTTAGAAAGAGTCGTAACCGTACGCAACCCGAGTCGTTTGTGCCCGACTAAGCAAAGATTAGTAGTAAAAAGGAAAGTAGTCGGAATAGCCATTTGTTGGTATCAGCCAGACGGCGAGGCAGCCATATTGTTTTTGCGTCTAGGGAACCGCAACACCTACCGTCAGCTCCCCACTTTACAGCACATATCTATACTGCGCTACTCGAACGCTGAGTTAGGCGAAAACCAGTATCGAACCCGGAGCCTTAACACATCTTGGGCGGATGCTAAACCAGCGATTTGAAACTTCTAAGAATTTTATAAACTAAAAGATTAAGATAATCTTTTTATGAGTTCGATTCTCACTATGAGACTGTTAAATATGTCCATGTAACAAACAATGCTAAGCTTTACAAATGACAACAAAATGTAGCTTAATTTGAAAGAAGGGCAGGAGTACTCGACACCCAGTGAGAATCAAGCTGACTATTAATTGTCTGCTGAAGTCTCCTGCTAAGTATTACACAACGCCAGGTGCCTGAATTGTTGAAGATTTGACTATTTAAGGGCCTTTTTTTTGTTTTGTTTTTGTTCTCTCTCTCTCTCTCTCTCTCTCTCTCTCTCTCTCTCTCTCTCTCTCTCTCTCTCTCTCTCTCTCTCTCTGCGTGCTTGCGTGCGTGTGTGTGTGTGTGTGTGTGTGTGTGTGTAAATAATCGAGATCGACTTGAGAGGAAGCAGAGATTTCTTTTTTAACTTTTAACTTAAGCCAACCGGAAGTTCTTAAAGGAAGTGTCGTTCTTGTAAAAGTCGCGATCCCCAAGGGTCTTTAACGGGAGGAATGTGCTAAATTTTCAACCTCGTGTCGTTTCTGCAAACGAGAGTAAAAAAAAAAAGTGAATTCCGGAAACTGCGAAATTAAAATTGAATTAAGTTTGCTTTTTGTTTTGTTCTTTTTCTTTTATTTTTTTCTAAATTTAGTAATTCTTAAAAAATTAATTTACGTCATTTTAATTAATTTGAATTTCATCTTTGTTTTTGTTTTTTGTTTTTTTCTTTGTTGACATGTTCTTACTTTCTTTCTTTTTTCTCTCTTTTAATTCTTTCCGTTTTTATAACGCACCAGTCAGTTATTTTCTTTATTTTTTCATTCTTTGGTTTTTCTTTTATCTTTTTTTATTTTTCTTTTATCTTTCTTTCATTTTCTTATTTCTTTACACATTGCTTTTGCTTTTAGTCATTTTATTTTATTTTATTTTTCAATTAGTTTCATTATTTATTTATTTATTCATGTATTTATTTATTCTTTTTCTTTTCGGTGAGATATGGAAATCTTTCTTTTCTTTCTTCCTTTTCATTCATTTTTTTCTTTCTTTCTAGTATTTACTTATTCCAATAATTTTTCAGTTTTACAAGTTTTTTTTTAAATTATGATATTTCTTGACGCTTCCGCTCATGATATTCACAAAAACTACTACCATCCACCTTCCCCCCCTCTCTCTCTCTCTCTCTCTCTCTCTCTCTCTCTCTCTCTCTCTCTCTCTCTCTCTCTCTCTCTATCTATCTAAATTGAAGATCTATTTTCTTTCTTTCTTTCTTTCTTTCTTCGTTATTTATTTATTTTATTTTATTAGTGAGTTTTATGGTAATCTCTTTTTTCTCTTTTTTTTTATCTAACCTTTTCAGTATTTTCTTTTTCTTTTCTTTTTCATTCTTTTATTTTCTTGCCTTTCTTCAATCTATTTTGCTCTATTTTTATCTTTTTTCTTCTTTCTTCTTTATAATTCTAAATTCATTTTTCTTGTTATTCTTTTTTTCTTTCTCTTCTGTTTTTTCTTCTTGCCTTTTTTAATGTTTTCTCCCCCTTTATACCTACTTTCTTTCTTTGTTTTCATTCATTTTTCTTCCTTTTTTGTTTTCATTTTTGTTTTTATATTTTCCTTTTGTTTTCTTTCTCTCTTTCTTTCGTTCTTTCTTTCTTTTGTCTTTTTCCCCACTTTCTCTTTTTTTATTAATCTACTTTACCCTCTTTTATTATTGTTTCCTCTTTTTCTTTATTTCTATTCATTCTATTTTTTAACTTTTTGTTATTCTTTTTCTTCTCTTTTACTTGGTATTTTTATCACCTTTCACCTTTTCTTTACTTTTCTTTCTTTTCTTTTTTTTTCTAGATTGTTTTTCCCTCTGCTTTATTTACTTCTTTTCTTTCTTCATTTTCCTTCTCTCTCTCTCTCTCTCTCTCTCTCTCTCTCTCTCTCTCTCTCTCTCTCTCTCTCTCTCTCTCTCTCTCTCTCTCTCTCTGTATTAGTCCTCTTTCATTTATTTCACTCCATTCACTCTATTGTCCAATCCCATTTACCGTCTTTATTTCAGTTCGTTCATTCATAATTTTTACATATTACTAGACGACCCTTGAACTTGTTGGGTTCCCCGTTCATGATGATATTTATACTTTTAATTAAAAACATGTAAAAAAATATGATTAGTATTTCATGGCTATCTCCATTATCTCCCTGAGGTTCTGCGCAAATGCAGACCCCATTAAAATTATCATGCAGATGCAAATTAGACTGAAGATTAATTCAATTTTCTCAAAGTGAGAGAATTTCAATTATATTGCTCTAACAAAAATCACGCAACGACATGCCGTTCCTAGTGATTTAAGTTACATATATCCATGTATTATAATAATGATAATGTCAGTAACCTTTATATAACGAAGGTTTATTTCTTTCTAGATATTGTTGTTGCTGACTTGTTTTTATTTTTGTCCAAGTTGGTGACAACTTTTTAAAAATGTTCTTTCCCTCTTTTTCCTTTTCTTGTCCTCCTCTTTCTCTCCCTGAAATACACACACACACACACACACACACACACACATACACACAAGCGCGTACTCATGCGTCCGCATATCCGCACATATAAACAACTCTTATATTTCCCGGGACTTTTTAATGTCCCTGTCACTTTTCATTCTATTAAACAAACATTAAGTCCTACTTAACAACTTGACAAATATTCCGTTCATTAACAACACCTGCTCTAGCAAAATTGTTAGCAAACTCTTCTTGTAAAATGATACGTTAGTATAGTCCGCTCAACTCTCTCTAGGAACCCCATTTTTATGGCCTTATACCAAACTAAGTGAAGTTTATTAAAAAGAAATCTGTAGGTGTCCGTAATAGAGTGATTGTTATGAAGTTCATTTTGAATAGTTATCTACTAAGCTTATGTTAGTTATAGCAAAATGCCAGAAGTATGGGACACCCAGTGAGCATCGAACTCACTAGTTATAGTTGATTAACTAGTTTGCCAAGTATTACACCAGGTGAGACGCCCGAGTTTGCATTGAATACCGATTCGTGCGTGTAGTCAGTCCATACTTTAATGGGTGCTCTGTTACCGTAGCCTTTTGCCAGACAAATATAACACTTTGTCTTTCATTTGTTGTATAATTCACTTATCTTTCTTAATTGACTCATTTTCTATTTCTTTCTTTTACACTTCTCTCCTTTTCTTTCTATGTTTTCATTGTCCTCTCCTGTCAATATTGCTGCTGCTGCTGCTGCTTGTTGTTGTTGTTGTTGTTTCTTCTTCTTCTTCTTCTTCTTCTTCTTCTTCTTCTTCTTCTTTATGTTCCTCGCCACTCATTTTCCATCACTTAATATATTTTTTTCTCTCTTTCCTAGTTTGTATCCTGAGTATAACACTAAACTACATCCGCTGGCGATTCTCTACTCCTGAATCTCTGGAATGTACTGAGTACTTTTTTTTTATTGCCATTGCTCCCAGCTCCACTCTGAGTTGAAGTGGTAATACATGATGGGTTCCATCTATAGGTCAATTAGATCTGTTTGAAAATCATTAGTATTAAATAAGAAGACATGAAATAAAATAACCGCGTGCAAATTATTTGAATTAAGAATAATTACTTTAAGCAATAATTGTTTACAAAATATTATTATATATTTCCTGGAAATACCTAAAGACATATAGTAGCGTGAAATTCATTAGTATTTGATAGAAATACTTGAAACCATATTTTACCCCTAGCAATAATTATAGAATTAGCACACTTAGATGATGTTCACTTAGTTTGATTTTTGTTTGTTTGTTTGTTTGTTGTTGTATTTGCAGTAAATAAACAAATAACAGTTACGATGCAAAACTTATATTCTTCACTGCATGGCTTGAAAAAATATACTATTAATTTTGATAATTTAATCTGATTTGTTTAAGTAATATTTCATTAAATATTATTAGTATTACATAGAAATATTTGAAACTATATAATTGTGTACTAAGTAATAGTATTAGGAATAATAGTAGGTTAATGAAGTGCAATTAAATATAAATGTTGAGACAATGTGATTATATCTGATCGTGGTTGAATAAAAAAAAATTTCAATAAAATAAAGCAATGTAACATTGAAAATAATGAACAATCAAAACTTTCGGCATTAAATAACACATAAAATTTGATATGGCGTTAAACAAAATCTTTGTCTCTTTCCCACTTAATTTTGTCAGTTTCTCCTTCCCTTCACCTCTCATTCGCTCTCTTGCGCCTCTCCTCTCTCTCTCTCTCTCTCTCTCTCTCTCTCTCTCTCTCTCTCTCTCTTCTCTTTCCTTAACACTTACATTCACATTGCTCGATTTTCCTGTTTTGTCTGTCTCTGACTCTTTTTCTCTCTCTCTCTCTCTCTCTCTCTCTCTCTCTCTCTCTCTCTCTCTCTCTCTCTCTCTCTCTCTTATTTTCTATCCTATATATATTTCTATCTCTGTAGTTCTTTTTTTTTCTCATCATCTTTTTCTTCCAGCGTTTCTTTCTATCATTCTCTCATAGCCCCTAATTTTTTTTTGTTTTTGCGTTTTTTTGTCATTTGTTTTTGCTTGCTTTGTCACTGTGTGTAACTCTCTCTTTATTTCGTTGTTTCCCTCCTATCTCTTACTCTCTCTCTCTCTCTCTCTCTCTCTCTCTCTCTCTCTCTCTCTCTCTCTCTCACACACACACACACACACACACACATTTTAAAGGGACTCTTTCTTTCTCTTTCACTTTTTCTCGTTTTCTGTTTACTCTCTCTCTCTCTCTCTCTCTCTCTCTCTCTCTCTCTCTCTCTCTCTCTCTCTCTCTCTCTCTCTCTCTCTGCTTGTTTGTATTTTCCATTTTCTTTTTTTTTTGCTCTTTCGCACGCTTACGAAAACAAAATAGCTCGCGCGTAAACAACACAATCTCCCTCACAGAGAGAATCATCTTTAGAACACACACATTGGGACACATACCCATCCACACGTACACACGCACGCACTAACAAACAATATTTTACGCATTTATTCAGGCGAACGTAACACGGTCTTACCTCAACGCATGCGCGCACAAACTTCCTCTTTAAAAAAGAAATAAGAAAATGAAAAAGAAAAAAAAAGTCCTCTTCATCGCCGTCCTTCGCACAGTTATCGAAGCCTTCTGACCTCGTCATCATCGCCGGAGTTAAAGCAGTCTTCCCTTTTGAAGGGCCCCTCCCTCTACAGTTACAGTCCCTCCTCAATGTCGGTGCGGCTGAGCCTCAAGCGAAACACTGTAATTAATTTATTAGCCGTCGGAGATGTCTTAAAGCATCACGTTGAAGACTTAGATCTCCGTTACACTAGTGACCCGTAAACGAAAACCTTTTTTTTTTCTTCTTTTAAAGCTCAAAGACTGAAAGAGAGAAAGGAAGATTGGAAAAGAGTTCTAAATTTACAGTTCTATTTCGAGACAACTTTGGTTGTTTTTCTTCTTCTTCTTCTTCTTCTTCTTCTTCTTATTATTATTATTATTATTATTATTATTATTATTATTATTAGTAGTAGTAGTAGTAGTAGTAGTAGTAGTAGTTGTATTTACCCCTTCTCTTCCTTCTCTTTCTATTCTTCTTCCCTTTTTCTTTTCTTTATTACTTCTCTTTCTTCTCTCCTTTCTTCTTTTTTTTCTTTTTTCTACCCTTTCTCATCCCTTCTCCTCTCTATTCTCTTTTCTTATTAGTCCTCTTCTTTACTTCTTTCACCTCCGCTTCTTCTTCTTCTTCTTCTTCTTCTTCTTCTTCTTCTTCTTCTTCTTTCATTCTCTCTTTCTTTGTATATTTATTCATTCATTTTTTACTTATTTATTTATAATTCTACAACAAATGTATTCTTTCTGCTCTCCGTTTCTTCTTCTTCTTCTTCTTCTTCTTCTTCTTCTTCTTCTTCTTCTTCTTCTTCTTCTTCTTCTTCTTCTTTCTTTTATCTTCTCTCTCTCTCTCTCTCTCTCTCTCTCTCTCTCTCTCTCTCTCTCTCTCTCTCTCTCTATTTTGCTCAATTTATAAATTGCACAATTATTTCCTCTCATGTATTTTCGTATATCCTGAAGCTCTCAGAGTTTGTATTTTCTATCCCTTTTCTCTCCACTGTCAAACAGTTACTTGTTAAAAGCGCAGGCGCAAGTGTCTCTTTTACTTTCCTCTTTCCACTGATCACTGTCTCCATTCTTTTCTGTTCTTTTTAAATTGTTATCTTAATCAAACTTTCTTTTTTTCTTTTCTTTTCCAATACTGTATTAGTGAGTGTGTGAGCAGTAGGACTTCAAGTTAGTTTAGGGGCGCTAATAGTTTGAATAATGTTTTTCCTTGTCAGCAATAATCACTTAACATTAGCCGACATCTACCACCACAAAATTAAGTTCTGTCTCATTACTCTTGCCTCGAATACGGGCACCTGTCGTAGAGCGAGAGATTCATGTGGAATTGCCTAAACAACCATGACCTTGTACCAGATTACAACAAGCTTAGTAAACAACTACTACACCAAACTTTACAGCTATGAGTACACACAGTCTTATAATAAAACTACACAATAACTTCTTTTTTTTAATGGTAGACTAATTTGCGTATCGATCAACTTATTTGACAAGGATCTGAGTGTAGTATCTGTGCACTCTGCTTCAGAGTAACACATCGCTCTCTGTCTCTGTCTCTGTCTCTGTCTCTTCTCTCTCTCTCTCTCTCTCTCTCTCTCTCTCTCTCTATCCATCTATCTATCTATCTATTTTTCTATCTATTTATCTATCTATCTCTCAGTGTAGCCGTAATATTATAACGCATTTTACACACACACACACACACACACACATATAGATATAGATATAGATATATATATAACAATTTTCCACGTGTGACTGTCACGTGTACTTCCATCATGACACGTGACACCACTATATAATAACGATTGATTGACCACTTTTCAGTCTTTTCCGTCTGTTGATTGTGAACACCACAGGAAACTTAAAGTAATGGACTTCGTGTTCATAATGTACGTAGAATACTTGCTGTACTGTCGGAAGTCGACCACTTTCCCTGTAAACTGTTCTCATTTGCATTTATCTTGTAATTCTTATAAAGATTATTGCAAAAATATATCACAGAAAATTAAAATATTTTAATCTTTTTTAAACATATTTTTCATCCATTCATTCCTGCTTATAATTCCATCTATTACTTTTTAATTCTTTCTTTCTCTTTTAAATTTTTTTCGTCTTTCATTTTTATTGTCCATTATTTCTAATTTTGTAAACTTTCTTTTTCTGTACTTCACTTTCTTGTCTTTCTTTCTTTTCTTTCTTTCTTTTTATTCTTCCTCTTTTTATTTTTTTTTTTTTTTATAGTTCTCTTTTATTTTTATTCTAAGATTATATTTTCGTATATTTTCTCCGTTCGTTTAATTTTTTGTTTTCATCTTTCATCTTTAAAAAAAGTGATGTATAAAAATAAAGAAGTAAAATTGAAAGAAATGTATCTCAAATAGTTATTTGAGATACTATTTTCTTTCTTTCTTTCTTTTCCTTTCTTTTCCTTTCTCCTGCCTTTTCTTATTTTTCATTTTGTTTCTTTATTTTTATACATCACATTTTTAAATTTATTTTTATTCATTTTTTTAAATTTCTATTTATATTACGCTTTCCCTCTTTCTCTACTTCTTTTCACGTATAGTCTTTTTTTTTCTTCCATTTATATTAATTTATTTGTCTGACTTTCTTTTTATTTTACCTTTTGCTTTTTGGGTTATTTTTGTTTGGTTTTTGTATAATTCTTGTCATTCTTATATTTTTTTTACCTTAACATTTCTTTTTTTCTTTCTTATTCACTATGTTTTTTTCTCTTTTTATTCTCTATCTTTTTTTCCTTTGCGCGGATGTCACTTTTTCTGTTTAATCATTTGTCTTCCTTTCATTATTTCTTTCTTTCTTTCTTTCTTTCTTTCTTTGTTTTTTTTGTTTCTTTCTTTCTTCAATATCACCTGTTTTTTTCTTCTTCTCAACTACATTCTCTTCTTTTTTTATCCTTTATTTTCTTCCGTTTCTCTTACTTTCTTCTTTTGACTTCTCCTTCTCACCCATTTAATTGTTTAAATCATATTTTATGGAGGATTTTTTTGGGGGTACTTAATTTAATTTCTATTTAAAAGCTCCACAAGAGACGAAAAGGGGAGAAAAAGAAGATAAAATCGAAGATTGGATAAAAACTGTAGAAAAAAATTATTCCTGCAAATAACCCCAAACTTTTCCAAGTCGCGTGACACTTCTCCTTTTCAATCCGAATATCAACCTTCCCCCTCTCGCTGTTGTTTCTCCCCTTATTCCTAACTTTTCTCCACCCCACTCTTTCTTCTTCTTTCTTTGCCATCCCCCACACCACCACCTGTCCTCTCACGTACGTTTCATCTAACTGTTCATTTTCTCAATGCCTGAAAAGTAAGCGTCCAATTCGTTCTTTCATAGATTTTTCTCTGGGTGCGGTATTTTTCATCTAAAAGAAAAGAAACAAGTAGGTATTGCATTTCGTTGTATCAAATCTACTTCCGACTGATACTTGGTTACAATGAAAAAAGTTTGGAGGTTGGAGGTGTGCACGCGCTTGTGCAGTCAGGGTATTGGTTTCAGGCCTTGTGGAAACGGTGATATTAGAGAAAGGGAAGGCGTAGGGAATGGGGCAGTTGGGGATGTGGGGCACGTGCTAACGAGAGACATGAAACTGGCGGCAAAACAAAAAGGTTTTCTCTTTTGGAGAGTCAGGCATTTTCTTACAATTATTATTATTATTATCATCATTATTATTATTATTATTATTAGTTAACTTTGAAGAAATATAAGAAGCTGAAGAAAGAAGAGGAAACGAATAGAGAGAACAGAGAAGAGAAAGAAGAATATGAGATGAGGAAGAAGTAAAGAAGAAGAAAAAGACGAGTGGAGAAAGAAGAAGCAATGAAAAATACGAAGATTAAAAGGGGGAAAAGGAAAGAGAAACAGTAATAGAACCATTTGGAAGAAGGAGAGAAGAAAGGAAGCTTGGTATTAAAATCAGGAAGAGAAATAAATATAATAGAAAGACAACTAGAAAGAAAAAAGAAAGAAAGAATGACATCAGGAAAAACGACAAAGAGAGCATAAAACTTACGAAAGAAAAGAAAGAAAGAAAGAACAATATTAAGAGAAAAAGAGAAAAATAACTATGATGAAATAATAATAATAATAATAATAATAAATAATAATAATAATAAAAGAAGAAAAGAAGAAGAAGAAGAAGAAGAAGAAGAAGAAGAAGAAGAAGAAGAAGAAGAAGAAGAGAGAAATAAAATGGATTAGGAAAATGAAATGGTATGGATATTGGGTGGGGAACGAGTGATGACAGAAAAATTAAAATGAAGAAGAACCAACTCATAGAAAAAGGCCGTTTTTAGAGTCGAAAAACATTTGATTAAAAGTAATCCAGTTTTCCTTGTGAAAAAGTCAAATAGTTTCGAAACTTGTCAAAAGCTAAAAAAAAAAAAAAGAAACATTAGAAGGAAATCAATAGGAAAATGAAGAAAAACGAGGAAAGCACAAGAGAGGCTAGACAAGTAGGAGGAAAAAACGAAGAAATGATTGAAGACCCTGAGGAACAATAATACAAGAATAGATAGTGTATACGATAGAGAACAAGATATTCAAAAAAATGTCGGGAAGATTAGAAAACATTAAATACACAAAGAAGAAATGAACTGTAGATTAAACAAAGGTAACATTTTTTTAAATGGGAATAATTATGGATGCTTAAATAACTAAATAGTTTAATAAAGAATATTCATACGGTAATGTACAATGAAGAAATTTAAAAATTGAATTCACACTCTAGATAAGAGTAAGATTGAATCATTTACTCCATTTTCCTATTAAAATTTACGTCTTCAACTTGTCAATCAGCCATATTTCTTTAGTCTTTAGTTAACTTAGGACCGTTTGCTGATATATATATTTTTGTATTGTAATAAAAGACATCCAAGGTAATTGCTTTACTCAAACCTAATTTAATATAAGTTAACTGTGGTCAGTAAAAGTGAAGATTATTTAGTATTCATAGTGAACTGATCCGGAGGAGACAACTATGTTTTACTTCAATATAAGGACTTATATATAACTGTTCAGTAAAAAGAAAAAAGAAAGAAAAAAAAAGAAAAAAATTAGTGAAAGTTTACAAGCACCCAAACTTAATAGTGATTTGAACTGATCACACCACCGCATCTTTAATCGTAGACTAACATACCGCTTGTCAAATTTTAGAGTTATTTGTACAAATACTATCCCTGGCAAAAATTATAGAATTAGTACGCTTCGAGGCTATTCACTTAAAACAATAGCAGTAAAAGTAATGACAAATAAAACACAAAACACCATAGCTGAACATTCTGTCTTCATAAAATATACCTTAAATCCCGGTTTCGAAAAGTGGTTTACATAAACTGTCTCTACAACAACTCAGGAGATCTGTAAGTATTCGGGGATCTACAAGGGGTCTATGGAAACTACAAAGCCTTCTTAGTAATTAGAAGGAATTAATTCCACAAGTATCCTGGAGAACAAGCACATGTTGATATAATTTCAAAAGTTTAAGCCCAATATTCATGAACTCATCAAAGGTCATCAGCTTCACCCATCATTATAGGAAATGTGCTTCCATGGTAGGTTATTAAGTTAGTATTAAATAATTGCAGCCCTTTTTACATGTTATGCTTACTTTACTGTTATTTTACAATTAACAGTTTTACATAAACATTCGTGCAGAATTCATTAATTACATAATTGGTTGCAACAAAATATCTGCAAGGTGGACTGGGGTATATGAGGAGGGGGTCCATGATAGGTCAACCAAATGTTGTCGGGGTATACGCACTTAAAAGAAACCCTGCCTTAAACAAACTAGAGTAAATCATTTAAATTAATGATATGATTTCTTTGCAGGCTATTCAAAGAAAATATTATGAAATAACCTTATGTTGAGAAAAAATACGGAATTCATTGACAAAGAATTCGAATTAATTCTTAGTTTTCCTTCCTCAATCTCACAGCCTTAATTCTTCAGGGTGGATTTCACTAATTTAAAGCAATATCAATTCAGCCGATAACCTACAGTTTTATCACAATAATTGACTCCTGTTTTGATCCATTTGATTTTCATTTGTTTTGCAATACATTTTTTTTATTTTAAGGCAAGTTTTATATCCTCATGCTTTAATGTTCTTCGTTGTCTACCAATATGTTTTCCTTTTTATTTCTTTTATATTTGCACTAAACATTATAGAAAACTAACAGGAAAAAACTAACTGAAACAACTAACGTCTTTCGCCACACTAAACTGTGGATTAACTTCTTCAATGAGTGTTATGATCATCTCCATTGTTTCTTTTGTTGGACCCATATTTCCTTTCAAGTAAGTTTTATCAAACTCATTCACCATGGATAGGATGGGACACAAGGTCACAGGTATGAAGCGTCTTTAGTATGCTCAACCGTTTGATGAGGTTTGAAAGAACTGTCTTTAATTGTAAACCGATAGGAATATCGAGGCTTCATCTGGCATTTTTTAGGAATGAGAATTACAAGATATTTCCGTAATTTTACCTCAGCATTGTATTATTCCATATTTCATCTGCATATCTTGGAAAGAACTCATATCATTAATTAAGATAATTCAATCTAGTCTGTTTCAGGATTTTTTTATGAAGCCAGAAATTTCAGCTATTAAAGAAAAGTCTCATCTGTTATTATTTATTTTTTTATCAATGTATACAGATTACATGGATAATAGATAGATATGGATAGATGCCAACCCTTATTTATAGTTATTTTATGCCGAAGATGTTTTGTTTTATTCATTCTTGTTGGGTATTCAATTATTTAACACAATTTTTATCAAAAACATATTTTAATTTTAAAACTCATTTTTTATCTATTCAACCCATAGATGGAACTCTAACAGGTTCTGCCGCTCCGGTTCAGAGTGTACGTGTACTGGCGATCAAAGGTACTTCACACACCCCAGGGTTTAGAATTAGAACTTCACCTCTAGATATAGTTTAACTTCATATCCCATATACTAACACCCTCAGCCACTGACTTCTAGCAGATATGATAAAAGGATTAGGGGTTTACCATAAGGCTAATAGGGTGGGGACAATCATACAAGTTCTAGGTATTTATGTGACATGCCTATTGATCGAAGGGGGCCTCTCCGACCGCCCAAGTAAAGGCCAAAATGGAATGTTACATTTCCTGTACTGCTCAGCATCAGTATTCCTTTCTTAGGAATCACGGGTCGCCACCTACAGACAACAGGTAGCCCCATTATGGGGGATTTTTACCCCTCTGCAGAAGTACAGTTGGCGTATTCTACTGCTGCAGCTGACAGTGCCTAGATAGATATGAAGAATCCTGATACTGAATTATATATATATGAATAAAGTAATAAAAACAACTTAAACGGACATAGAGACTGACAAATAGATAAAATGATTAAGTAGAGCCCGAAGGCCCGAAGCATCAACAAACCCAAGAAGAACGATTTCATTTTTTGAGCGTGTGTCTTTAAATGTGTTTGAACCAAAACTACGAAATCCAGCTGTTCTATTAATATAGTCTGATACAAAACCGACAATCCTATCATGCGGGAAATTGGACATCGTATCACTCATATTATTCGATCACCTTTGACTCCTGGGAGACAGCTTTTTCTACTTCACTGATTGTCATTGCATATTGTCCGCGGCAACACAGCTGTCACCGTCAAGGTATATCGGAGGCTACAAAGAAACTGATAAGCTACGGACAGTTATTTAGTTACGGAGAAAAAAATCTATAGTAAAAAAAAAAGAAGAGAAATCGAAAAAAATATAGTCTATTTCGCTTCGTGTAAGCGTTCGTGACGTAGATGATATATAATCTGGCAGTAGTGGATATAAAAAAAAACCCGGATGTATTCATCTATAAATTCTTTCTTATTTCTTTTCAATCCTGCTGTTTTAGAAACAAATGTAAAATCGGGATTGTAGAGATATGCGACTTACGATCAAATCGTCTTTAAAGCATTGGTTACTTCCAGATCACTAAAGTTAAGAAGTGATGAGCCGGTTAAGTCTTTAAATGGGTAACAAATAACAGGTACTATAAGCTATCTAAAGCCTGTGGGCCATACTAAAACATACTATAAGATTTTTTATGAAATGGATGGGCGGAGTAGGACGGTCTAGAGAACCAAAAACGCAGAGTGCTTCCCCGGCAGTAAGACACCTTTGGGAGATTGGGTATGACACTAAACTGCATCTGATACTCAGACTCCAGTTCTAGCTATCTGGTGGGCGGTCTGGTGTCTCTTTTAATGGCATATCAACCTTCGTGAATTATTTAATGACAGAACAATTCTTGTAGAATAACAGTAGTGGTATTATTCAACCTATACTTGGGGTAATGAGAAGTTCATAACTTTCCGAGGGGTATTAGACTGAAAGTGAACGTAACAGAGCAACTGGGGTACAAACTCGCTCGCCATGATGTCAAGGTTAACGACGTTAACTAATGTGCCACGGAGACTTTCCCTCTTTTGTGAAATGTGGAATACCCCTTTATTACCATCACTATAAACAGACAAACGGTTGCACTTCCAAATTTTATAATAGCAACATAACTACATTTGTGCAAGAAATTTAGTGGTATCTTTTTATTTTTATTTGGTTTAGTTATTAATGATGAAATTAACAATTAAGGATTATTACGTCATTATGTTCTAACATACAAACTAATGCGTGATCCATAGGTAGGATGTGACAGAATGATCGAGGTATGGGTTATCCAGCGGCAATCAAACTTGCTATTAAATAGTATTGGATCTGCAAGACTAGCGTGCTAACTATTACACTACGATGTGTTCTATAGACTTAAAAAAAAAATTCAAATCTGAAGTCGGTATCAGTCGAACAGCGATGGAGTATATCCCCTTTTGCTCGCGCCAGACCAGGGATTTATTTTACTGAAATAGGGTGATACACTTATCGTCAACTACCATATGCTTTACCTCCCAGATCAGATCACCTAAACAGACCTACTTGTGTCTTGAGTTGGGGAGACCTGGTATCGATCGAACCCTGAACATTGCCATTAAAAACACTGATGCTTTTCTGACTGAACTAAACTGGCCCTGAGTTGTAATAAAATCATATAGAAGTAATTTCTTTTTGTTAGTTCAAAGAGTGCTACGTGATTTTAGAATTTTGCAATGCTTAAAACAGAATTCCCTAAAAATGTTCTTATACCTTACATCAGTGTTAGAACCAAAAATTTTTTTTTTTTATTAATTCTAATTAAATTTCTTCTTGAATTTTAAGTTAATTTGATTTTTATCAAAATGCATTTTTAAGGTTTAATTTCAAAAGTTTTAATAATGACTATTTACTATTATCTTAAATTTTTACTCTCTTTAAATTCAATTTCATTTGAATTCAGTATGTATAAAATGTCCACGTAAATATTGCGGCACGTATTGTCGAAATGTACACTACATTTTAATTTTGTATCAGTTTGTTTTACATATTAGTATTTAAGGTGACATCAAACATTCTTGTCTCCGCTTGGATCATTTTACCATAAATACTAAAAGAATCTTCCCCTTGAATGAACCACTAATATGTTATAATGAATAAAGCAACTACCTTGGTCGTCTTTTATTACAATATCTGAATATTAAAATCAAATTATTCTTCTACAATTAATTTTTTTTAATTCTGTTTTCTATATCTATTAATAATGGAGATTCGCTTCCGGTTTTTGTCTGTAACAAAAATTACGTCACTGCTTACGTCACATTACCCAAAATCGTCATAACATAGAATAAATACACTCAAAATTTGAACATGCAACATTAGACAGTGCTCATTGTTTTTTAAAACAAGTTTTAATAAATACGTGACTGGTATTATATATCTATATATATTTTTTATTCTAATACATATTTAATGTTTACATTTCAAATTGTTTTATTTTTTAATACTTTATTGAATTTGATGATTTTACTTACTTAGGGTACAAACTCGCTGACATTGAATTTTTTACTCCCACCACTCAGGCAATATGTTACAAAAATCTTTACAAAAATCTTTTACATCGCCCGGAGGCGTTTTTTTATTTTGTACTAGTCATTGTTAATTTTAAATCCACTGTTTTATATAAAGAAGGATTGCAAATTCTAACGTCAAATAAAGATTTATGTGATTTTATGGCATTATGTATTTATCTACTCCTCCGCAAAAACGGATATAATACAAGGTTAAATTTTAAACGAAGTTGACTGAGTTTTCCTCCTTCTAGACCGGTTGCCATAGCAAGGTTAAAAATCCCAGCCTGCCCAAGTATTTACAAAAAGCTGGGGGGGGGGGGAATAGATGGATGCATTCCTTTCCCAAGAGTTTTAGTGCTATGTCAAATACAGCCAACCTCGCCCAGGATTTGAACCCGGGCAGCCGTGTCCATTTCAGACGATGATAACTATTACATGCGGGTACCTTTTATTTTATGGCAGTACCTATTCGTATCCCGCTCTGTCTCGCCTGCTAACCGACACCCCAACATTTTGTTGTAGTTGCTGTAGTGGTTGTAGATTTCAGTCCATTATGAACATAAAAACAACCTTTCTATCCTCATTCTTTCTATTGTAACAACTTTTATCAATTGTATTATCTTTTTAAATCTGCAAACTCCCCTTAATACGTCTAGCTGCCACTTTAACACTATTATACATAGATATACGTGTACGTTCACATGCAGACACATACGCTTTGACAATACTCACACATACGCACACACACACTGATACATATAGGCTCGCACCAATATGCATATATATATTTATGTGCTAGTCACAAATAGGCGGAACAAAATCCTGAACGGGGATCTTTGCTAATACTCATGGAAGAAGCATGAATTAACATTTCCTCCCTCTAGCTATGAGTAACTAGTAGGAAAAGCTGGGTTCTTTAGCGTTGGAAAGGCAATTGATTTAAACCAGCTGTACTCCGCTTAAAGTCTGATCTTGTATCAAATCCTACCTGTGGGAGAGTGGTTGGATAAATACATACATACATATATGTACTACGTTATACGCATACATACTCGTTCAAAGACATTCGCATCTACATACGTATACATTAATGCACCTAAATGTGCGCACTTAGGGAAAGAAGAGCATATAGTATAACTTTTTTGTTCTCACATCATACATTCTGTTGCTTATTCAAAATGTTTGCTAAAACAATGAACTATACGTTTTAAGTGGGGTTTGTCACGTAACGGTTATCGTCGTAGATACAGACACCTTCGCTCAGGATTTGAACTCTGGTAGCCGTGTCCAACTCTTGAACAATGCCGTTTGTATTTCACATTGCGCTAATACCCTTGGAAAAGTTATGAATCCAATCATTCTTCCTCAAGTTATAAGAAAAGAGCAGGGCAGACTGAACTCTTTAACATGGGCATGGCAACCGGCCTAGGAGAAGGAAAACTCTGAATTCAAACTAGTTTGAGAGAGATGGTGTCTGTCAGGCTATTCATGTAAAAGATACATCATATGAGTAGCACCCTCTGACCAACCAGGTTTTTGGTTATATGACATTTTTTTTATATGCATTTCAAATGTAAATTTTCACCCGTGCAAAGCGGGGTAAGTCAGCTAGTGGAATAATTAACTAAATTGTTAATCATTCTCTAATCCAATCGTAGCTTCGTCTCATCCAAGGGCAACAAAACATAGGCCTCCGAAAAAAGGAAACTCATTACACCAGCTAATACTCTGTTATATAAAAATATCAAATAAGGAAGAGCATGTCTATATAATGTGTATAGGATGGATATATTATACATACGAGCAGAAGACCCGTCCTCCGGGAGGGTTTTTAAGTCAATTATTGCTGAAGGTATAAACCAAACGTTCAGGCTCACCAAGAGATCACGAACTGTTTATATTGAATCATACCACAGTGAAGTTACATATGAGAAAAATCAATGATTTATCTTGACGTTACGTAAACTGGCCGTAAATTTATCCGTGCCACTTTTTTATTACCGCAATAAATACAGTCATAGCATCAAACTATGCTTTTTAAGGACTTATTAGTTAATAAACATCGTCTAGAGCTTAATGTTTACGACCGCTGGTGGCCATTGCTCATACTACAAGTGTAAATACGACAACGCTATTTTTTAATCTTCATTTTCCTCGAAGCCAAACTAAAAATATTTAATAAAAAGTAGAAAAAATGGTCATAACTTTGTTTCTGACAAGGAAACTTTCAGTAGTTTCTTGATTTTATATGGTTAATCAAAAATATGTTTTGAATTTCAGTTTAACTAACCTGGCGGCTGACATACGGTCAAGACATACCAAAGAGCACTGTTTCCTGACATATCCTGTGGTTAAGCTACGATAATCCTGATCAGTAAGTAGATGGGTGACCACGTAGCAACAGCTGTTGCAAGCAAAGATTAGTTAATAACAAGCAACGTTGTAACACTTATTTTGTTATATAAATATGTATATGTGTGTGTGTTTGTGTATCTGTTTGCGCGTGTGTGTGTGTATATAATTTATAATTAAGCAGCAGATTTTCTTGTAGGCATATTTAATTGAAAATAACAAATAAGGATTTGTTTTTTATTTACCTACTTGTGATCGAGATGTCGCAACTTTCTTTATAGATGTTGCCCAAGTACGGGTAATTTCGATCATCTCTGGTCATTGTCAACAATAAATTCATCGAAATTTGGATAATATTTTAACTACCTTCTCGATCGTCAACAAGGAAAAACGAGTAAAAAGCTAAATACCAAATCCTTGACAGTTCTTTTCCACAATATATATATATATATATATATATATATATATATATATATATATAATATATATGGGAGAGAAGGAATGTATTCTCTCCTTTTCATGTCATCATAATCGGAATATTCTATTCTTTATATGAATAGTTGAAACTTATGGTCATGAGAATGGCATAAGAAGTGGAAAATTCATTAATTTAGGTTTATCCTGCTCGACTCGCCAATATTTGAGCGCTTTTTAAGATAGAATGTTTTTATAATGATTCTTCTCATTTTACCTCTTATATATATATATATATATATATATATATATATAGTCATCCACATACACCGTGTTTTGACGTTTACGTCTCATCAGTGAGGCTACATTTATAAGCTACTTCTAGCCGGGAGTGAAATACATACACATATACAAAATCACACTTACACGCACAAGCGTGCGCACACATATATATATATGGGTGTGTGCTTGTGTTTGAGCTTGTGTATGTGTGTGTGTGATCTCAACTTCACCAGAGTTTCTAAAGTTGTTGTTGTTGTTGTTGTTGTTGTTGTTCTTCTTCTTCTTCTTCTTCTTCTTCTTCTTCTTCTTCTTCTTCTTCTACCCTAAACTTCTTTTGTCTACATGGACTCGAAAATAACACAATGCAAACGCGTTTAAAATCATACAATCAATTATCGGTGTAGAGTTTCGCACATTGAAATTTCGCGGGTAAAATTTCGCGCGTCGAATTTCGAGCGCCAAGCCATAACGTTTAACACCGGAGAAGAAAAAGAAATCATAGTTGATTGCAGATTAAATGGATGAAAAGCGAAAGTTCTTGGTTCAAACTTGAAACACACACACCCCTTCCCAGCCATCCAAAAATAAAGCGAATGATATAAACACATAGGAAGGAAGATGGAAAGACAAATTTTCTTTGGCTAACATCAAGTGTTCACTAAGGTTTTGAAATCGGAATAAAAAGGTATAATTGTGCTCATGTAATTACAGTCTCATTCCTCTCTTCTGATTGGATTCTTTATCTGATATCGCAACTCTTTTGTGACTGGGGTGGAAGGAGAGAATATGGAAGTGCTTCCGTTTTAAGTCCAGCAAGCAATAATTCTCCATTTGCAGACATCGCTTCAAGAATATTACGTTTCATATCTCTGTTTGATGCGATTTTATTCAATTCGAATTTCGACCGATCACTTTACGTTCCTGTTTATTTTGTTTGTCAAAAGAGAAAGCGGACAAAGAAACAATCAGCTTTCAGCCTCTTTCTTTTGCCCGTCTCTCTCTCTCTCTCTCTCTCTCTCTCTCTCTCTCTCTCTCTCTCTTCTCTCTCTCTCTCTCTACAGACACACTCGCTCTCTTTCTCCATCTCTATATCTTTCTTCAAGTCTTTCTTTCTTTCTTGTATCTTTTTAAATTAAATGCACAAATCTCAAGACAATGATGGTTTGGTCGGTGTGTATAAGACATGGGCCTTTTGTCTTCACTTTAGATCCCCCCTCTTTCTCTCTCTCTCTTTCTCTCTCTCTCTCTCTCTCTCTCTCTCTCTCTCTCTCTCTCTCGCAATAACACACACCCAGGCACCCACCCACATACATGCATCCGGGATCCATCATATAAACAGTCAATCCCGCTGTAGTTCTACTTATTGCCTGCTGCTTTGTACTTTTATGCATATCCTATCAATCTCAATGAGTTCATATCATTCTATCTATCTATCAGTATACCAAGAGTAAATATATATATATATATATATATATATATATGGATATACATATATATATATATATATATATATATATATATATATATGGCAGAAATAAGAAGGAATTAATCCAATAATATGTGGACAAAGGTAGACAAACACGGGA
>CM042148.1:5965737-5968237 GCA_023376005.1 Doryteuthis pealeii
ATTAGAACAGCAATGGCGTAAAGAAATTAAGATTAATTTAAATGATTTCAGAAAAA
This sequence comes from Doryteuthis pealeii, assembly GCA_023376005.1. Classification (NCBI taxonomy): domain Eukaryota; kingdom Metazoa; phylum Mollusca; class Cephalopoda; order Myopsida; family Loliginidae; genus Doryteuthis; species Doryteuthis pealeii. The sequence goes on from CM042148.1 coordinate 5,965,794, forward strand.
ATGGAAAGAAAACGAATTCTTGAGGGCATTTTTTAACTATCGGATGAAGTACAATTTATATATATATATATATATATATATATATATATATATATATATATATATATATATATTAACGGCGTAAGTATTTACCCAACTCGTCCACCATGGGTAGGGTTTGACAGAAGTTCACAAGTATGGGGCATCCAGCGTCGATCGAACTCACTAATCAGCATTAATGATATGTGAGCCTAGTTTGCTAATCTTTGCACCTCAATGTGAGGCCCTTATATTTAGAGTGTGCAACGATAATTAAAAGATATCATGAAGAATTTGATATAATTAACTAAGGGAATTGTGATGTCTGTGTTGTGACGTTCTTTCGGTTACAGTCAGATATATACACAATCTCCATTATAATAAGATAATGACCACCCTACAGACCATAATGTACATAACTATTGCTAATTATTATTAATTTTATTTTTACAGTACATTTCTTCATTCTCAGTAAGCACTGGCACCGTATATTGCTAACAAAAGAAGAAAGAAATGAAATAAATGCGAGAAAAGGTTATACAGTAAAGATTGAAAGACAAATGGTAAGGAAAAGAATAAAAGATATGTTAGAAAATGGTGCTACGTTGTGCTATTTTCGCTGTGTTCTTTTCTACAAAAATCGGATTATTATAATGTATTAATTTTTAGGGTTTCTGTTTACGTGATACAGAATTCCTTCACAGTTATATCCAATGTCTGGTTCACAGAACTTGTTTTCTATTGTCCTGATCCACCGGATACCGAGACCAAGAAGGTAGACAGGAATTCCTTGATGATGTCGTGCAGAGAGAGATTATCAAAGGGAGATGAGGGTGGGGAGTGAGAGACAAATCAAGCGTTCAGAAGACTATTGGTACTGATCGTTGAAGAATCACGAATTTTGAAGAGGAATGGACATTTTGCCCACATTAGAACAATAAATAGAAAAACTGTTTTTACAATTACTTGAAGCCAGTGTGAACGTAGGTATGTCGATGAGATTGTAAGTGGCCTGTTAAAGATTATACAATAGTTAGGGAAATATAACGCCATACTTAAACCAGTGATTCTCAAATATTTTACTTGAATCCCACCTTGTAACCAGATTTAATTTCCATTCACCATCAAATGAATTAATTGAATATTAAATCATAAAATATAACATTTCCTGTCAGCAAGGCTTAGAAAATTCTGACGGTATTTCCTGCTGAGAGGTAAGAACACACCTCACCAAATAAAAAGAAGTATCCTGGATATGGCACTAAAATTAATCTGACTGTTAGGTTACAGTTCTGGATTTCTAGAAAGCGTGAAGTGCCCAGTAATAGCCCTTACTCTTAGGTCCACTCTGACCCAAAGCGATAGTATCTGTTAGGGTCCCATACATGGTTCATATAGATCTGTTTAAAGATTATTCGTATTCAATAAGACCGTGTGCAAAAAAACTCTTCAGAAACAAAAGAAATGGAAATATGAACATAAAATGAACAGGATTTCATAACCTCGCCATAAAATATCCCTAGACGGTTGGCCATTCCGTTAAAAGCAATCAATCAGCCAACATTAAAAAAAAAATAATTTATCATACAATGTACACGAGAAATGTATCAGTAAAATATAAATGCAAACTCACTTTTAATTCTTGAATTATCTTCAATGGCAAGGGTGTATTTGCTGGGCCCTAAGTGTGTGTGTGTGTGTGTGTGTGTGGCGCGCGTACTGATTTTTTAATTTCCAGCACCAAAATGGAAGATACTGATTTTAAACTGGTCACACTTTCCATATGTCTTACATCACTACCCCTGATCTTTTATTGTGCAGTCAATATATATATATATATATATATATATATATATATATATATATATATATATATGCGGGTGATCATGACAAGACGTGGAAACAGCACCCTACCTTTACGGCCCTTATTCGAGTGAGACGGACAAGACACGCGGGACACTGCTGGAGAAGCAAGGACGAACTAATAGCGACGTCCTCCTGTGGAAGACAGCACAGGACAAGCCAGTGTGGGCCGACCAGCAAAAACGTAGGTTGATCAGCTCTGTGCGATGCATGATGCTGCATAGAGGACCTCCGAGAATGATGAGCGATAGGGATGGATGGAGAGAGATTGTCATGGATATCCGCGCTGAAAGCGCGACATATGATGATGATAATATATATATATATATATATATATATATATATATATATATATATATATATATGTATGTATGTATGTATTAGAAATCAATTAAGATTACTTTTCGACTTTCGGATAGAGTTAAGCGGGGAAAATATATATTTCTATGACAACTACCATAGTTCTCGCAGCCCCGGTAACAATGAAACGGGTGAATATCTTAATAATTTCCGAAGCTTGTGGACTGGCTTCGCAGTCGTGTAATGACAGGAAGAGTAAATTG
>CM042148.1:5975737-5988237 GCA_023376005.1 Doryteuthis pealeii
TATATACAATATTCATGTTGATATATTTGATATATTTTAAAGGTAAATTACTCAACATCGTTGATCGAGCATATATATCAATGTTACGAAGCCTTGGTAATTATTAGTTTCTTGAGTATGTGATTTTGAAACTAAATATATATATATATATATATATATATATATATATATATATTATTATATATATATATATATGCGTGTATGTATGTGTGCGTATGACAGTTGACAGTTATGTTGTATCCATTGTTCCTGTCTAATACTAATGATTCAAGCTATTAAATAATCATTCCCCTGTACACATTTGCATAGTTTTAACTACTCTGATCTTATTAAATATTAATTATTTGCACAATTATATATTTTCAAGTAATTGATTTTTGTTCTATTTTCATGCATTTACACTTTGTATATCGTTTTAAGAATTACTGTCTATCATTATTTCTCATCCCGTCTCTATCTATTCCTGAGAATTATATAATTTCAAGTTACTAATAATTACCTTCTGTAAATAATTTTAACTTCAAGTAATTCTTCTTAATGCAATATATGTGATCACAGTTATTTCGTTTCAATCATCCCAATCTAACATTAATAATTCTATTTAAGCATTGTTTGTTCACACTGTTAATAAGATCATTTTTAAACAATAGGCTAACTCAGAGAAACTTACTTCTGAATCCAAAATTCTGCGAACGCAACATGATAGAGTAAGGCTTAAGGCTAGTTTGAGCTTTTTTTTTATCCTGAACACCCACAGTTTAACGAGATTTCTCAACCAAACGATATTGTCGACTTGTTAAGAAGCATAGATAGGAAAATCACATTAAAGAATGGATGCTCGAATGAGGATAGTACATGATGCAAGTATTTAAACTGCTAAACATAGAGTGGTGTATCTTCCATTTCCATTACTACTTTCTAGGTCCGCTCTGACATATGACACACTTGTTTTATGGAAGTTGGGCTCATTGTGGATGATTTGATAGGCAGAAAGATGACTTATCTGCAGAGAACAGGCTACCTCATCAATTATAACTCGCCATTTCGCCATACTTTCTAGACCTTGATGAATTTCCTCATCAATATTTGAGATTGACGGGTAACCTTCTCCCTCTTCACGCGTCATACTTGTTCGGACACTTTTAAACCTCTTTATCTACTCATACATATTTCTACGCAGTAGTGCACAGTGCCCGTAATGTGCAAAAGCCTCCAATAAATTTCAGACCTTGACACTCCTTCCGACCAGAGAAATCGTGTAACTTCATTAATGCACACTGCTAGTGGATCGGTCACATTTATACTGTAAGGATAGCAAGCAAATTGGTGTGAGAAGGGTCAAATTTCGATCACGTGACCACAACTGTTCACAGAACACAGTGTGACAAAATAAAGGTATGCTATGACGAAAGTGCTGATAAATCTTTACTTTCTCTCGTATGCCAGAGGCATTGTTTTGCCAGGCCAGTATTTTCTATATTGGTGTCAAAAGATATGACACACTCCAAGTAGGAAATCACCTGCATTGTTTTGTGTTGTTTTCATAGTGGTTTTTACTTCTGTCTGGGAAAGGGTGATAGAATGGTGATGATATTTGTATTGATGTGGAGGTCTGACAAAGGATTGCTCACTTCTTCACGCTGTCTCGAAGACAAAAGAATTTCCTCGCCTTTGCTATCATGTCAAACAAATATCCTTGGTCGACGGTAGAATTGTATCTATAAAAATCAGATCCTTATGAAGAATACAAAGATAAAAGCCTAAAAGAAAGTTTTTCCAAAAAGCCTTACTGAGTAATCAAACTATTGTGCATAATGACAAGTCATGGGTCATCTGTCGCCATCACTGACACCTACTTGAACAAGCCTGTCAGCAATACCTTTCCACTATACCCAAGCGGCATTTATTCACTGACTTTAGTATACTTCGAACCCTAAATTTTATAAATATATGTAGTTTTTGTTTGTAGATAATATCGGATAAGATTTATGGCGTAGAAAAAAAAACATATACAAAAATACCAATGTTATTTATCAGTTTTATGCCCCTCGAAGAGAATATTTCTTCCATGAAGATAAAAAATTCTAATGGTCATACAAACACGACATTTTATCACAGAAACTTATCACTTTTATGATCGAAGTTTAATCCTAATGTACACTGGTCAACATATCCCAAAATGAATAAAAATATTATATATAACATCTATAAAAACAAACACCGTATCTTGTATACAGTAATAAGCTGCAACTTGTTACTATATGTCTTAACAACTCTGCGTAAATAGTTGGGCTTACTGGGCTTGTTAATCTTGCTAAGGTTATTGGCATCGGAAAAGGAAATCTCGGAATTTAAAAAAATTGACCTAGTGTCTCATCTTACCTATGGTAGAGCGGTTAGGTAAATACATTCATGATGCCTTAATCATAACAATATGAAAACCTATAATAAACTAAAATGTATTTTACCTTGTGGATGAAGTTTTAGATATGTTTATTATCTATATTAATCTGAAGAGATATACTTTAAAAGGTTTTTTTCAAAATGACACCATCCTTAATAGAAGACTCTGTCACTTAAACCAATATATTTATTTTACTTGACAGTGTAATTCAAAATTTAGTGATTTAGGGAGGTGAGGGGGAGAAGTCAGTTCAAGAGTTTAGTTCATCTGAAGACAGTAACACGTACACCAATTAATAATGGTCAGGGAATGATCAAAATCTTTATATATATATTATATATATATATATATATATATATATATATATATATATATATATTTACCCCCCCACACACACACGAGCAGGATGCGACGCAAGGTCAATTTCTTAAGCAGAGTTTAACAGGTTTGAATTCAGAGTTAACCTTCTCCTAGACAGGTTGCCTAACCAAGGTTAAAGAGCACAGTCTGTCCTACAATTTACCCATAGCTGGAGGGAGAGAGGGTTCATACCTTTTCCAAGGGTATTAGCGCTAAGTGAAATGCAATTACCACGTCCAGGATTTGAACTCGGGGCGACGAGTCCATATCCCATGACTTTAAACATTACACCAGGCGCTTTCTTAAATCTTATATATGTTTGCGTATCATGTATTTTGACACAAATATACATAATAGACTGGCAAAGGCAACCATATGATTGGCACACATATTTATGTACCCAGTGGGTTCCATTGTGAATTAATTGATTAATTAATTAATGCATTAATACTTAACAACTTAGTCTCGCAAATCAATTACTACTGAATAATGAGTTCGATCCTCACTGAATACCTCCTACCTCGTGTAACATCCTACCAGTAACGAACAGGTTGACTAAATAGTTACCAATGTACCCGAATGCATGTACCTATATACACACACACATGCATACACACACACACACACACACACACACACACACATATATATATATATATATATATATATATATATATATATATAGTAGTGTAGAACTTGTTAGACAAGTATATCTGTTAATGAATTATTCGTATTCGATAGGAATACTTAATGTCATATAACTGTAAATTATTTGTATTAAGAATAGTTTCTTGAAGCTACAATTATTTATTAAGGATTATTGTTAGTTACTTGATATGATATTATTATTATGTAGAATACTTAATATCTTATAACTCTTAAGAAACAACTACACAAAAAATGTGAATATAAACCTACAATGAATGCAGTTCTCTAACCCCAAAGCATAAAATAACCCTAAACGGGACGACGTGCCTTTAAAATCAATCAATCTTCACGAACCTAGCAAATCGATTAGCCGATTTTGAGACAATTATAAACATTTCCATGCTCATTAATACATTGTTATCCGCGTATATATAACAGCAGTCAAGATTGAACACATGTTGTATCCACTGTGCACGAACAAGTGGCGTATATTTATCATTGTAGAAAAAAATCGGCGAACTAATATCAAATGAAACCGTTGCATTTCAATTCACTCTAATGCCCTTGGGAAATTCATGCGGCCATCTTTTCTCCCCCATTTCTGGGTGAATTGTAGGTTAGCCTGGGTTGTCTAGTTTCGCTTGGAGACAAAAAAAGGTAAGAACAATTTACTACACATACAAGCATATAAGGTGGTGTTCGTGATGTAATGGTTACCGTCGTAGGAAATGAACACGGAAACATGTGTTTAAATCCGAGACAAGGCTCTTTGCATTTCACATAGCGCTAATACACAAGGAAAAGTATATATCCAAGGGTTATTTCTCGAGTTATAGGTAAATATCAGGGCTGACTAAGGTCTTTGACCCTGGTATGGCAACTGGTCTAGGAAAGAAAAAACTCTGAATTAAAATCTGTTAAACATTCGTTTAAAAATAGACCTCATTCTACTCGTGCGAAACAGTTGGCTAAATAAATATATGGAAGCATATAATGAAAAATTAATTTACGAATTATTATTTTATGTGATGGCTAGAAGAATTGATCTGAACTTATATCGTGGCAAATTGAGCATATGATTTTTTCTTCTCTAATTCGAGCGAAAGCCATGAGTAAGGCATGAATTCAACTTTTCTCCCTGTAATTATGTTAATAGTAGGACAGACTAGGTTCTTCAGCATTGATTAGTTAACAAGTCTAGAAGAAGAAAAACTGAAACAAGCACAAGCTTTACTCATATTTAAAAAAGTATATTGTTCCTCATCTTGCCCGTGGGGGGTAATTGCGTGCATACACAGCTGGCTCATCGTTTCACAATCTTTTTTTCCTTTTCATGAAATATTCTGAGAAATTAACAAAAAAGTAATTTTCATCTTAGTTGATGCAAGAACTTTTAGCCTCATCATTATCATTATACATTATCCTGCTTGTGTTACAAGTTGGGAAGGGAAACACCAATTGATTGCTACTGTCTCTATTTATTTAGCTCTTCAGTTTATATAAAATACAATCTTTTGGGCTATGTGATTATTGCAAGAAATAAAGGCACTCCACACATTCCAAGCTGGCATCGCAACGACAGGGTCTGTAGAGTGTCACTTTATCTTAGATACTAGACTCTCTAAGAATAACCCTGTCTTGGTCTATTTTCCATCCTCAGTACCGTTATCAGTCCAGATGCACATATTGTGGGACTTCCAGATGCCCCGTCGTCAAGGGTAACCGACAAAGGTGGGTGACGGAGGGAAGAGACTGCGTTAGATAGACCGGTCGCAGTTCGACTCATGGCCGACAGGCTGATAAAAAATAAAGCAAAAACCTTGGGGCTTATCCTTCTCGAAGACCATTCTGCTCACCGATGATAAGAATTCACTTTACGTGGTTGGTGTTCACATCAATGTTCCATTATTAGTTGTACTTAGTCGTGCCTACTGGGGATCAAGTGACAACAATTATCTTTTATACTCAGTATATTTGCCGATTATATTTTCCCCACTGATATTTTCTGGAAGCTCTTGCTTGAGATCAAGTGGCAACAAGAGTCCTGAATTCTTCTCAGTATTTTTTTAATTTGAAAATTAAAACTTTCAAGAGATAAATAGGTATTTTTCATTTACTGTAGGTATATACAATCAGAAAATAACACTGTTTAGGGACAGGGACAAATGTAAAGATATTATTATTAGTAGTAGTAGTAGTAGTAGTAGTAGTAGTAGTAGTAGTTGATTAGACAGTTTTATAATTAAAAAAAAACAAATAGAATACCGAAGAGATCTATGAGTTGGCAAATCGACTTACTGTCACCAATTAGGTACTGTTAATATGAAATTCATATGACAGGTACTAGTTTTTACCTCATTACTGGTCCGAAGGGAGCAGTCACATAAAGCCTTGTGGTGGGTGAGTTTCTGTGACGTCGTGGCTAACGTCATGGGCTGCAACATCATTAGGAAAGCTATGAACCCTCTCATTTCCCAGCTATGAGATAAATAGTACCACTACTGTTTTTCTACAAAAATGTTAAATAAGCCACAAAGGATGATATGCCATTAAACAATGAAACCAGATTAAACATAGGGCCTTGCAATAAGAGTGGAAAAATTTGAAACTCAAGGATTAATCAATTATCTTCAGCATGGTAAGGTTCCAGTTCTGGAGCTCTGGGAGTCTGGAGTGCATATTCATTGTCATTACTGCCACGTCTAATCTGATCAGAAATGATAGTACCAACTATGGGTCAAATAGAACTATTTAACAATTATTTGTATTTGATAGGATCATGTTCAAAAAATCTTTAATGAAACAACTACACGAAAAATGTAGATATAAATATAAAATAAACACAATTCCCTAAGATCTCAACTCGGCAACGATAGTGAGGAGACTTCTAGAGTAAAAAAAATGGCTTGTTGGCACTCGTTCTCGAGTGAAAACTGACCGATAAAACTGGCATGAAAAAGTTTTTAAAAGCAAGAAAAAAGCTAGGTGAATATCTAGAAACTTTCAAGAAAAAAATTGTCAGACGTAAAGATGAAAAGTAAGCCCATCATTATAGGAGTACATATTACAATCACAAAGATACTCATAAAAAGATTCTTAGATTTAGAATTTCGATGAGGAAAATTATTGAAATTCATCTTCATTACTGGAGAGAATGCTGGCATTTGATATCCACTGAAAGTTACCAATGAATACTAGTGCAGATGTTGTTTGTTTTTGTTTTTGTTTAGAAGGGTCATTAACACCTAAAGAATTATAGTATTTGCCTCTCATTCCACTTATGAGGTGTGACACAATGACATTTTTATGTGGGCCCACCCACAAGCCAAAGCTCATGGCTGGTAGACACAAAAAATGCGTTGATCCCGTCGGCATTCCCACTCAGGGGGGCGCCTTAGGAGCTGGGCAATAAACCCAGCCCTGCCCCTTTAAATCAAGGGGGCATATGTTCCCTGGGAGGGATAGCCCCCTGGGATCAACGCTGTTAAATTACATTAACAAACACAGGCCCCGAAAGGCCCATGTTATTAGAATAAAGAATTATTTGAGTGTGGAATTTCGACCCATACATTCTCCGACCTTTTTCTTCCGTAATTTGCATCTCCTTAAAGGAAAAGGACTCTTTGTAGTCATTTTTTCGGTAAGGCAACAAAAGAAAAAGACCAGACAAGACTCCACGCCTAAACAAGGCCGGAGAATTGGCTGATCAAAAGGCCGTGGGAACAACGAAGACAGGAAGGGGTTCAATTTTCCGAATATTTTTTCAGTTAACTGGAGAATTATAGAAATAAGAAGAGTAAGTTTTATAAGAAGGTAAAGTAGCACAGCAGTAGTAGTAGTAGTAGTAGTAGTAGTAGCAGCAGCTACAGCAGCAGCAAAGAAGCAATGCAGTAATAATTGAACTCCCTTAATATTAATTAGAAGAACGATGAATGTGATTAAAAAATGTCTCCAACCGCCATATTTGAGATGACGACACAAACTTCTTGAAAATACTCACAAGACCGCCAACATAAAATGTCACTTCATTACGAACGTGTCATATTCGCGTTAATGCATACATCTCATACATGCAGGATATGTCACGAGGTGTTAATATAAGTAAATATTTCTATGCGTCTGAAGCTTGTTTCTCTTCTTGTTGTTATGGATACCTCTATAACTGATATAGACTGATCAAGTACTTTATCAGTACATTTCTATCATTCCTCCCTGTCAGCGCCATTTAGAATACGCTCACTGCATCCGTCGGTGAGGGATAAGACCATACCCACTCCGAGAAAAAATTAAAAAAGTGTCCTTTGTATGAAATAGAGTTGCATCCAGAAATGAGGCTCCACTTATGGAGTTCTGAAAGAAATTATATGTTAAATCTAGTTTATTTCATTTCTAGAAGCGGCTACCCAGCAATGCCTAGGTAGAGGGTGAAACTCTGGTGTATTGATTTGTTTACTTTTGAGATTTACAAATGCTGAACATTTTTAAGTAGAATTTCAATGCAATTTAAATGTATATTTTAACCTTTAAATATCTTTGAATATAACTCAAATCTTCATAATTTTTGCTCAAAAAGCAAGAACTGGTTATATGTAATGTGTATATATATTTACTTTGTCGTTACTTGTTTTATTTTGTAGTTTCATCCGGACATACATACACAAATACATACATATATACAAACTGCCCTTTATATATGTATAGATTACAGTTGTTTTGCCGGGTGTGTTTTTACCTAATCCCTCTGTCAGGGACAGAACGCTGCACAAGGTGAATATTTAGAGGTGTGCAGCTAAGTTGAAATCAGAGTTCTTCGATGCCGGTTGCCGTACTAAGGCTAAATAACCCATTCTGCTCTACTATTTAGCCTTAGCTGGGGGTGAGTAAGAGATGGATTCATGAATTTTTTAAGAGCATTAGCGCTATATGAAACGCAAACAGCCTTGTCCAAGATTTGAACACAAAGTTACCGATTTCATTTCTATTATTTACCCATAGCGGATTCGTATCATTTTCATCCAAAAACTTCGTCAAAGATTTCTCACGGTGAAACACACACACACACACACACACACACACACACACACACACACACAAACACACACACACACACACACACACACATATATATATATATATATATATATATATATTAGTGTTGGCAGTTTGCTGTAACAAATTTGACATTAAAGACTTACGATTAAGTCACGCTGAATGTTTCAGTTCCCGCAATATCACCAAAGATAAGCAGCGATAAGCCAGCTGAATCTTTAGATTGGTAACCACTTGCTAACCCTTGGCCTGTGTGTAAAACAAAGAGAAAGTATAGTAATTAACAACTGGCATCCGATGGGTTAACGATGTATAGTAAAATGATGTCCAGACAGAAATATCAAGGTCGGTTTCATCTTGAACCTATTAATAAGAGGGTTATTTTTTTTACATTTAATTTAAGAATGGCGCCAACACAAAATATCTATTTAAAGCAGTTACGCTTTTAAAACAATATTGGTTACCCGATTATATTTTTTGGAAATACCTATTATGTATACTTTGCTATTATCAGCGGATTCTTCAATCCACGAGATATCTGATATTTAACTGCAGCATATATCGAAGTCCTGTTTCTGATTTAGTTATTAGCGAAGCAGTTATAACTGAACGAGGAGGCCCTTCCTATGAGCGGAGCTTAGAATATGCTGATTGTATCCCCTACAACCCCCCAAGAACATGTGTCCTGGTAGGACTGCGTCTGATGGTAAGGTTCCAGTTCTGGAGCTCTGAGGAGTGTGGAGTACCTATTCATTGTCATTACTGCCACATCCTAATCTGATCAGGAATGATAGTACCAATTATGGGTCAAATAGAACTGTTTAAAATTATTTGTATTTGATAGGACCGTGTGCAAAAATTATTTTATGAAACAACTACACAAAAATATAGATATAAATATAAAATAAACACAATTCCCTAAGATCTAAGAATAAAATAAGCCTAGACCGGTTGGCATGCTGTTAAGACAAATCAATCAATTAACTAGCCAAAGCGGTTGCGCAACGGTTATGACGTAGGAAATGGAATCGGGAATTCCTGAATTCCTGTTCACGTTTTACTTCGTACTCGCACTCTTGATTCGGGTTGATTTCTTTGTTAAATGCATATCAACCCCCGTGGATTATTTGATGCCAAAGCCACTCTTATAGAAGAAAAGTAGTACTATTCAACCCATATCTGAAGGGATAAGGGTATTCATACAATTTCCATGGGTATTAGTTCTAAAATGAACATAATAATGAGACAGGAGTTCGAAGATAATGTCGCAGCCCAGTACGTTAGCCACAACGCCACGGGAACTCCCCACTTTTAAGAAAGATATCTATCCAGCTATAGATAGATATTATGGCAGACTGGGTTCTTTAGCTTAGTCTAGGCAAAGGGAAACACTGAATTCATAGTCTGCTTGAAAATATACTTACCCAGCATCAAGGGGCTTCGGCTTCTGGACCAGTAAGATATATAATAAATAGCGTGATCCCAGGAGGCCACCCCTCATGCCTCCTAGTCTAAAAGAGACAGGGCTAGGTTTATTGCCCGGTGTCTGAGGTGCCCCAAAAGGGGAAACAGAAGGAATTCATGCACTTTTTGCTTCGGTGTGTGCGTGACTTCCCACGTTAAAAAAGACCTTGTGCCAATTTTGCCCGGTAGGTGATTAGGAAAATACATACTCTGCTTGAAAATTGACCTTGTGTCATATATTGTCGATGGTAAAGGGGGTTGGATTAATAGATACAACTGAACTGTGTAATTTCTTCCAACTAATCTGGTGTTCTCTTTAAAATGAAAGAAATTTAGAACTTGGCAGAAAGACAGACAAGTAAGTAATATGCGATGTTGAAAAAAAGATATAGGGGGTGGTTGTTGTTGTGGCGGCGGTGGTGATGGTTGTGTTTCAAAGCGCAAAATCTTGCCTCTTCCACTTGGCTGCCTGGGTAGATTATCTTGTTAATTATATCGACGAAAGCCTCGTTTGCTTGATAAGAAGAGAAGAAATTGGGTGCTAAACGGAAGAGAAAGTGCCAGAGATTGGAAACTTAGAACCTTCCAGCCAGAAGACTGGAATGAAATGGTTGGGTAAGAGCGGGAAAAGAGGAAAGAAAATAGTAAAAAGAAGATAGAGTGGGCTTAAATAAAAAATATAGTAAAAGAAATAAACATAGAAAAGGAAAAGGCGGAGAAGTAGATGTAGGCAGAGGTTGGGAGGCCTTTTTATAACACATCAACTCCTTAGAGAGTTGTCCTAAAATTAATGCCTGCCAAATCATAACTCCTTTATTAACAATAATGAGACACACACAACTACTTGAAAATGTAAACAGCATTTCCCGGAGAAAATATGAGACACACTTTGCTTAAGTAACTGATTGATTGACTTTAATGGCCTGTCAACCATTATTGGGTTATTTTATGTCCAAAGGTTAGGGAATCGCGTTCATTGTGCGTTTCTCCTTTAAAGATTTTGTGTAGTTGTTTCATAAGCGTTTTTTTTCTTTTGCACACAATTGTATTTTATCAGCTATTCCTGCATAATACAAACGATTTGCACACAGTTTCATAGTTTCAAATATACCAATATAATACTAATACTTTATAGACCGTTATATGGTTTCAAGTAACTAATTATAATCCTTATTAAAACAAATATCTTCGAGTAACTTCGTAGTAGAAATAGTTTACAATTGTATGGTATCTAATACTAATATTATTCAAACATATCTATTTAACCAATAGATGAGACCCTAACAGATATTACCAGCCCGGGTCAGAGATGACAATACTTATAATTTATACACAATTCTTTGGTTTCAAATAATCATTTCAATTTAATAATAATAAGTTTATCATTGAACACAGTTATATGATTTCACGCAGTCCTATTGAAAACTAATGATTTATACACAAGGGCCACTTGAACTAAGCCGGTAGAGCATCTGCCAAGGTACCACAATTTTATTGGTTCGATACCGGCCCAAGCCAACCTAGCACATTAGCATAACTTGGAACTGTGCAGTAAAGTGGAGAGCTGATGGTAGGTGTAGCTCTTCTCCTTAAACGCAAAATCCATCTCCCAAGTGAAAAAGGAGATAGGCCCCTTCACTGCCCGACTGATATCGACCATAGGCCACTCAGACAACTACTACTATATGGTTTAAAGTAACTATTCCTATTTAATAATCCTTGTTTGCTCACAGTTATAGAGTTCCTCGTATTCTTATCACAAACTTTTAATTCTAAAAGAGTATTTAACCTATAAAAGGAACCGCAACATGTACTACTAATCTAGGTAAATGAAGGACCTGGGAATAATTGCAATAAAAAGATACGCAACACACACCCAGATATCCAGTACTGGAGCCTTACCACCAGATGAAGTTTAGTGTCATATACAGGTCATAATTTTTTCTCTTTTTTTTTTTTGATATTACTTATCTGCTTGTCAGCGAATTCTAAGTTCCGCCGACAGCGTAGAAGGAATGTTTTTGATGATATAATCCTGATACATGGAATGTGATCAAAATGAATCTCTAAACAAATGCATCCTTTTCAGACGCACATAAAAACTCTTATATATGTCATGAGGTGTTAATATATGTAAATACTTTTTATGTGTATAAGTCGTGTTTCTCTTCTTGCTGGTATGGATACCTCTATAACTGATATAGACTGATAAAGTACTTCTCCATTTCTTTCATTCCGTCTTGTCGGCGCGACTTGGAATATGCCGACTGCATCCATCACAGAAGACTTTAAAAAAAGAAAAGAGAAAGAAAAGAGAAAGAAAAGTATGAAATAAAAGTACATCCAGAGTAAGATGAGTTACTTTAAGCTATAATTGTTTAAGATATATTATTATTTGTTACTTCCAACCATATAATTGGTTGCAAATTATTGGTGTTATATAGGAATACTTAAAACTGTGTAACTATATACAAACAAATTACGATTTGTAAGATCTCTAAAGTGCTAGGGACGCAGTGAAAATGTTTGTGTGGCAACACTCATGCGTTTCTTGTGCCTGAGCCAGTGCCTGCCC
>CM042148.1:5995737-6043237 GCA_023376005.1 Doryteuthis pealeii
TAAAGGTAGTAATATTATACTGTGTCCCACCTGCACCTGGGAAAGTTTTATCTATGTGCATTCCCAAACTTGGCTTGAAAAAACAGGCCAGGGAAAACATATAACATCACACACACACAACACACACACACACACAACACACACACACACGCACACGCCCGCGTGCGCGCGCACACACACACACACACTCTCTCTCTCTCCCCCTTTCTCTTTATCTTCTTTCACTTTGTACACACATATACACACAGACCACACACACACACATATATATGAATAAAATGTAACGCTATATGTGTTTTTAATCGGTAAAACACATGATCTATGCACAAAATACAGAGTATAATAAAAATATTTTCGACTATAATTAAGAATAAAAAATTAAAAACAGAATTAAAATCACGACTCTATGTTCCAGGTTACTGATCCTCTGGGAAACCAGTACCAATACATCCCTTGATACATATTGATACTAGTTGTGGAACAGTAGCGTGAAACTCAGAGTTGTGAGTTTTTTTCCTGTTTTTATTCTATTTTAGTTGAAAATATTATGTATGTGTGTATTTTTATCATGTGTGTGCACGCGCGTGCGCGCCTCTGTGTGTGTGTTAAATTTGTATCAATTTTTTAAAATTAGATTTTTAAAAACATCTTCCAAGTGATAGAAGGTTTTCAATTTTTGTTTATTCTGAGGTTAGCTGGCCCAAATAGGCCACTACTTAACAAAGGGTTACGATGATATGACGATAATATCTAGTAAATAAATAGAGGAATGGCTACAGTGTGGGATATATGTGAAGATGCTAATTTGAATATACAAATGAATGGCGAAGGACTCAAACGTCTAAAGACCAATAAGATAATAATTTAGCTTGGTCTTAAAGAACTCAAAATTATGTGCAAAACACTATCGGGGAAAGTTGAACATTTCAGCTGTTCTTTGAAGGAAGCTTCATCTGTGGGATTTGCGTCGAGAACAAGAAATGCTAAGAAATTATTAATGTGATTCGCAAAATTGGTGAAAAGTGTCTGAATTGAAAAGTCCCGAAGGAGTATAATAATAATAATAATAATAATAATATAAAATAATAATAATAATAATAATAATATACTGAAATCAGAGGAAGAATTGAGATCATCCATTGCTGCAACAGGCTAGAATACTCAGAAGAGTCCTGGAGACCTAAGGAGACTTGTAGTCACTCAGACTCCAGTGAAATATCATCAGCTAACGCTGATGTGAAAAACTCAAAAGAAATGAAAATAATAATAATTAAAAAAAAACAGACCCCGTGTTCATGTATCGAATTAAAATTTTAAACCAGAAATAAAGGTAAATTTCCAATATGAAGGCCATGGTGTTTCTTTCTTTCTTTCTTTCTTCTTTCTTTCTTTCCGTCACTCAATGTGACAATAAGTTGACTTGTGCGTGCTTTAAGGAAATATCGTTTTTTGTAAATATTTGAATTCTTTTTACCTTCACAATCACAGTTCTGATAATAAATGGAAAAACTGTATTTTCTTAAATATTCTGCAAATATTTAAATGCTTGAAATTACAGCGCCCCAGAAGAATAATGGAGATGGTAAAAATAATAGAAAAAGTATAGAATAGTAATATATCAATCTTTATAGGCGATTAAAAGTAAGGAATAAAATCAACCTATATAATCTGACTGATTTAAAATTTTAAATTCAGTGAAAACTTACAAATTTTAGAAAATGGAGACCTGAAGAAACTGGCTGACTCTAGTGAATAACCACCTGCTGTCGCTAGTGTGAAAAACTAGAAAAAATACTTGGACCTTGCCAGAGACTGGAAGAAACTGTGCAACATGAATATAAAGGTTGTATCAATTGTAATTGGAGCCCTTGGAACGATCTCAAAGGGTATGGGAACGTCTGGAGAAATTGAAAATCAGAGGAATAATCGAGACCATGCAAACAATAGCATTGTTGAAATCGGCTAGAAGACTCAGAAATGTCCTGGAGACCTGAGGAGGCTTGCTGTCGCTTAGCCTCCAGGGAACCATCAGCTAAGGCGAATGTAAAAAATTGTGAGAGAGTGAAATAATAAATAATAATAATAATAATAATAAATAATAATAATAATCGAGACCATCCAAAGAACAGCATTGTTAAGATCGGCTAGAATACTCAGAAGAGTCTGGAGACCTGAGGAGATTTGCTGTCACTCAACCTCCAGTAAACCACCGGCTACGGCTGGTGTGAAAAACTCATAATAATAATAATAATAATAATAATAATAATAATAGAATATCAAATGTAGACTGAGTCTTGTTAGAGATGAAACAATTGATACCATAGTAAATGAACGCAACAAACTAGCGCCAAAGGAATACAAAAAAGACCATATAACTGTTAAAATAATCTAGGATACTTAGAACTGATTTTCTGAGGAGACTTGCTGTCACTCAGATTCCATCAGAAAAATGCCAATTAAAGTTGGCTTGAAAAACTCGTCAAAAAATTAAAATAGTAATAATGAAAGCTATTAAGAAAATTCTAATCACGCTAATCAATCTAAATATAATACTAAATCCTCTCTACTCATCAGCAGTATTGGCTGTGGACGTAACCAACTTTATACTATTACTATCCCATCAATCTGGACTATCAACGCCATCTTGACAACCATCCACACGAAAATATCAATTATCTTCACAGACTTAATTACACAAACATTACCTTCCCTTCAATTAACCGCAATCTTCTATCTCTTCAAATTCCCCCTTACCAGGTAAACACTAAAATATTGCAACTTCCTTACTTCCCCCTTACTCATTTCGTCCTGCGCTTGCAAATACGGTTCCTATCGGGGAAAAAAATCAACCAATGGTTTCCACTTCCGATCTCCCCAAAAACGAGGCCATACTTCCCGACGCACCACGCTGCTCTGGTTCCGAGGAATGCCGTCTGCTTCGCACCGGGATGCTGGCCTCGGTCTGTTTCTATCCCTGGGGATTTTGCTTTCGAGACGAAGGGGATAATCGACTTCGTTGACACACAAATGATCGATGAACGCAGACACCAGAGCAAACTGATCGCCTCACTGATCGACCATGGAATGCCAAACTCCTGACCCTCTCGACCCTTTGCTAAACCTTTTATTATTATTATTATTATTATTATTATTATTATTATTATTATTATTATTATTATTATCCATTTGACGGTTCATATGAGAAATGTCTGCTGGTCGTCGTCAGGGGATCATGATATATATTCTCAAATATTCCCCACTTTCTTCAATATTCTTACTGACCCTTTTAATGCCACGCTCTGTCGGTGGGGCATAGAATACGCTGACTGTATCCCCTACAGAGAGTTAACCGCCCCCATAAAAATAATAGGTGTTCTCTGTATGTGACTAAACTACATTTGATGATGCTGCCATTCTGAATATCTGGAAAAATGTCGAGTATCTCTTCATTACCATTATTCCAAGGTACAATCTCACCAAGAGTGGTAGTTTGGGTCCCATTCAATGGTTCAAACAGCTGTTTTAGAATTATTAGTATTAGATAGGCATACTTGATACCATAGAATTGTACACTTTCATTTATGATAGTAACTTGAAGCTATCATTATTTACTAAGGATTACTATTAATCCCTTGAAACTATATAACTGAGTATAAATTATTAGTAGTGGTATTAGTATTAGTGGTAGTACCTGTTAGGTCCCATATATGGACCAAATCTGTTTAAAAATTATTCATCTCATTAGGACCGTGTGCAACAAAAAGAATCCTCTTAAGAAACGACTACAAAATTTAAACATGAAACGTTTATAATGGTGCATTGCCACAGATGCAGAGTATTTTTTATGTCTTTGCTTCGCGAATGAATATTTAGAAGGCTTGTTGCCTGTCATCAGGTGGATAGTAAAGATTCTGTTGTAAAAGCAAGTGTTGCCACATCAGTTGCAGGAGACGGTCTAGTAGCCGAAGGAAACTCCCATCTTCCAGTGCTTTTTCCTCTTCTGTACTTGAGCTGCGGTTTGCTTTAAAAAGCAGCTTCCATCATCTATCAACTACCCTAGCTGCCCACTAACAGTAGCTGTTTCTATGCTTCTTGCGTCTTAGGGTCTATTTCTTTGCAGGTACAACTTTCCCGGCATAGAGTCAGTACTTGTAGCCCTGGCTGATTTAATTATCTTAATGTTCGGGATGAATCGCTCCAGTACACATTGAGAATAATGCGGTAGCAACAATGATTGCAGCAGTTGAGAATTCGTGTATTAATCTATGGATCCCTCTGTGAGGAATAAAAATAAAACCTGGACATTCCATTTCTACCGGATTACAACCTGGTCGCCAGCTATTTTTTTCTACATGCTAATACTAGGTTTTGTATTTTGATAATTTCCTCTCATGGGATTCTTCAATATGATCCTGTCATGGAACTGTCAACTCACACATTATTATTTGCTTCGTAGAGTTTGAAAATATAATAATGTCTGGTCGAAGTGATGTCTTTGTAATTTGTTCGGGGAACTGTAATTGTTTCCCTATGTCCACTTTGAATTACCAGTCCTTGGGTGTTGAAAGCCAGTTCGGTTTTATGCTTCTTTTTTAGCGATATTTTTCTTCTGGTTTAAGGCATTTAATGTTCATCATGATAATATTCATTTCTCTGTATAGCTTCCTTTACCACATCTGCTATACTCCTAGCACCTGGTCGTGGCACCAACAGGAATGCCTATCACCAAGTGCTTCATTAATTATTTATTATTATTATTATTATTATTATTATTATTATTATTATTAACACAGATTCCTACTTGTTTGAATCGTTGAAGAAATGTTTTAAATATTCAAGCCTTCATCTTTTATCCCATCGATTTTGTTGTTTTTACATACAGATACAATACGGAACACTGGATGAAAAGGCAAAACCAGGTTGTTGGAAATTAACAAGGTTTTATTTAACACATACTAGAAAATGCTACTACCCTAAAAGTGACTGAAATAGTTCAACCATGCTGTGCACTTGCGTCTTGACCGCACGGATCCCAATCCAAAAGTATCATGGTGTTAACCCACTTCCGGGCTCCAATCAGCCTGCTACTGAACAAGGGGAGTAACTAGATTTCGTTAGGTCTGAACGTAATAGATTTAAACAATTCAGCAAAATTTTGCGCGAAGAAAGCAAAAGTGCATTTGCACCGGCAAATCCGAAATGCATCCTCGTTTTTATTTGTCTGTTTTTTAATTTATTCTGGATTTGTTAAACCCCCCCTCTCTCTCTCTCTCTTCTCTCTCTCTCTCTCTCTCTCTCTCTCTCTCTCTCTCTCTCTCTCTCTCCGGTTTAGGAATTGATTGTTGATTTTTTCCTTTGATTTTTTTTCGAGTTTTTTTCCCTTTTTTTCTTTCTTTTTCTTTTCATCATACATTATTCTATTTTACGCTTCTCTTTCTCCACCAACGTCTAATCCATTTCTTATAATGTGTGCTGAATCCCCCTCTCCTTTCTCTCTCTCTCTCTCTCTCTCTCTCTCTCTCTCTCTCTCTCTCTCTCTCTCTCTCTCTCTCTCTCTCTCTCTCTCTCTCTGTCTCTCATCTCTGTCTGTGTCTGCCTGTCTCTCTTTCTGTGTTTATGGGGCTTATCTAAATCTATTTTTCTCATTAAACATCTTACCCAGTTTCTCTCTCTCTCTCTCTCTCTCTCTCTCTCTCTCTCTCTCTCTCTTCTCTCTCTCTCTCTCTCTCCTCTCTCTCACTCACTCACTCAACCCACTCACTCACTCACTCATCCACCCACTCACTCTGTTTTACGTGGCTTATCCAAATCTATGTTTCTCTCATTAAACATATAATCCATTTTCTTTTCTTTCACAATCTGCCTCTCTGTCTCTGTCTCTGTCTCTGTCTCTGTCTCTGTCTCTGTCTCTCTCACCCTGTCTCTCTCTCTCTCTCTCTCTCTCTCTGATTTTATGTTTCTTCTTCTCTTTTCTCTCTCTCTCTCTCTCTCTCTCTCTCTCTCTCTCTCTCTCTTATTATATACACACTATCTGACTGTCTCTGACTGCTTCTCACCCTCCTAGTTTTCTATTTGTATTCATCTCTGTCTCCCTCTCCCCGTTTCTCTCTTTCCTAGCGCATCTCCCCATCTCTCTCTTTGATTTTCTATTCTCCCACCTCTCTTTGTCTGTCTGTCTGTCTGTCTGTCTCTCTCTCTCTCTCTCTATCACACACACACGCACACTCACACATATACATACATACACACATATATACATCTATCTGCACTTGCCGCTGCGAACAAAGGCTTTTAAAATTCACCGCATTTCCTTAAAAGTAATCTTTAGAGTTTTTGACTAAAACTATTGAAAGCATATTAATAAAACAACGTGGGAGAAACGAGATATCATTTTTTCAATGTTTTTAAAACAAAGTCAAATATTCGCCATTTGTATTACCAATATCTCCGATCATTCTTAATAAAAGAAATAAACAAATTAAAACAAAACAAAATTCTCAAGAGCTCTATACCGACAAAGAGAATCAATGTCTGAGATCTTATCTTTACTTCCAAAGTTGAAAAAAATTACATAATTGTAATGTTCATATTTTGCAAGACATACACACTTTCCAATAATTTGGGATAAGATCTAATCTCAAATTTATCTTAATAGTTGTATTTTATTAAGCTTAGGCTGGCACAAGGTCAGAAGTATGCAACACTCATTGATAATTGAACTCACTAACAATGATCTACTAACGTAGCTTGGTTGGCAATTTCGCCACGCGAGTGCCCACACCTTGTCTGAATAGCTATTATGTAAAGTTACTAAGTTTGACATAAGATCATGCCAGTGAAGTAAGCAATTAAAATCGAGTTCACAATATGTTGTGTACTTGTATTTGTGCGGCACCCAATATAATTTTCAGTTTATTATGGTCTATGTGATTACATGATAACCGTTTTTCTTCAGCAAGATGATATTTAAATTGATATTTATAATTTACATGGGCACACTAAAAGAATACAAGTGGGAAAAAGGATCGAATGCATTACCTGAAGGATGAGTATGATCTCCAAAAAAAGAACAGCTTCTATGCGCGCGCGCGCGCGCGTGTGTGTGTGTGTGTGTGTGTGTGTGAATTAAACTATGTAAGGGGTTGTACACGCCCAAACCTACATTCTCGACGTCATCTCCTGGCTTGTTGATTAATCTTACGGTTTGTCAACTCTTCTTGGGTTATTTTATGACAAGGTCAATTTTTTTCCTTTTAGCAATTATATGGTTTCAAGCATTCCTATTTAATACTAACAATTTTCAAGCAGATTTATTTTGCTCATAGATGGGACACTAACAGGTACGACCACTCCTGGTCAGAATGGTCCTGGGAGTAATAGCAATGAAGACATACTCCACACTTCACAGTGCCTCATAATCAAATGCAGTTCAGTGTAATGCCACGAAAACAATTTTTGCAGTGTTTTACCCTCTGCAGGAATTTGGGGTATGCCACTAAACTGCATATAAACGAGAAGCTTCAGTTTTGGATATCTGGGATGTGTAGTGTATCCTTTCATTGCTATTACTCCCAGCCCCACTTTGACCCGCAGTTTTAGTAACTGTTAAGATTCCATTAATCGGTCAAATTGATATATTTGAATATTATTAGTATTGGGTAGGAATGCTATACATATTGTATTAAGAATAGTTACTCGAAGCTATGATTGTTTATTAAGTTAGTTACTTGATACAATGTAACTGTGTGCAAAAATATTATTACTAAATAGAAATAGTTACTAGGAACCATAAAATTGATTATAAATTATTAGTATTAGATAGGAATACTTAAAACCATGCAAATTATTTGTATTAGATAGGAATCTTTGATATAACATTGCAAGAACCTTTCGCTAATACCCTGGGGAAAGGTATCAATCCATTAATTTCCGCTCCAGCTATGGGTAAATATTAGGGTAGATGGGGTTCTTTAACTTTGATATGTCAACCGGTCTAGGAGAAATAAAACTCTGAATTAAAATCAATTAAACTCCGCTCAAAATTTGACCTTGTTCCACATCCTGTTTGTGTAGAGGAGTTGGGTAAATACATTTCATAGGGGCGTACAATGTAATCGTTATCGTTGTCGAAATAAAATCGACTACCTGAGTTCAAATCCTGGTCGAGGCTGTTTGCATTTCGCATAGGTTAAGTATTCTGCGAAAGGTATGAATCCAGTTATTCTCCTTCCAGGTATGGATAAATAGTTGGGCGAACTGGGCCCTTTAACCTTGGTTAGGCAGACAGTATAGGAGAAGGAAAGCTCTGAATTCAATCCTGATAAACTCCGCTTAAGAAATTGACTTTGTGCCATATTCTACTCGTTATATATCTATCTATATATCTATATATATAACTACAAAAACATCAAAAAACAATTACACATAAAATGTAAATATAAGAATGCAGTGAACGCAATACCGTAATCTCTAGGCATAAAACAACCCTTGATGGGTTGATATGCCGTTAAAATCAATTAATCAATACTGCACACAGGACCTCCCAGGAGCGACGACCGATAAGGACGGTTGGTGAAAATTATCATGGATACCCCTGCTGCCAACACGATCTGATGATGAAGATAAGTTTCCAATAAAAAAAAACGGTTTTCGCAAAGTATTCAACCTTGAGCTTTGAAAAGAGTGGGTTCTAGAGACATTTGAACACACCTAATATGTATCTCATTTTGTTGTTATTTTTGTTGTTGTTGTTGTTGTTGTTGTTGTTGTTAGGGCAAGAAGTTGTATCAGAAGTTTATTCAAAACAGTATCATCAGCTTTGTTGTGGTACGCGTGTCTGTCTGTCGGTCTGATTATCAATACAAAGCTTTACCCGGAGATCTTTAACAGACGAAAGTTATTTAACAGACCTCAAAGCCAGGTTAAAAGTCTCTTTGAAGATATGTCACTATCGAACGGCCTAATCAGTGTCGTTGTGAACCCCTTTGCTCGTTTTTAATGTAACGACTATTGCTTATCGAGGAGTCTCTCCTCAGTCGCCTTCTAATACACAGAGCAAGTTTAGCACAACAAAGAAACCGCTCGACCAAACCATAAAAAGGCTTAGAACAGAATCAAGGGACTTGCAGAGAAATTGAGGAAATATTCACAAAAATAAAAATCAGACGTTTGAAATCTCTGGCTCAAAGCTGCGATAAAAGAGCAATGCGATTGGAATGGAAATCGGTAAAAAAAAAAGAAAAAGGAAGAATGAAATAGAGAGAGAAAAAAAGAAGAGAATGGAGAGAACGATATCGATAAAGAAATAAAGAGTTGCAGAATAAGATATTGAAGGGAACGAAAACAGAAGAAGAAGAAGAAGAAGAAGAAGAAGAAGAAGAAGAAGAAGAAGAAGAAGAAGAAGAAGAAGAAGAAGGGAGAGAGGGAGAGTGTGGAGTGAAAAATGGAGAGTAAAAGAGAAAAATTAGAAAAAGTCACGACAAAAATGAGCAACGAATATATATATATATATATATATAGAGAGAGAGAGAGGGGGGAGAGAAATAGAGACAGAGACAGAGAGAGGCAGGGAGAGAGAGAGGGGGGAGAGGTATAAGTAGGAAGAAAAATTCGAGACTGTGATGAAAACATAAATGGAAAATTAAATAACGAAATGAATCATAAGAGAGAATGACAGGAACAAGAAAAGAGAGAGGACAGGAAGGAAAAAAAATCAAACACACACACATACACACACACACACACACACACACACACACACACATATATATATATATATATATATATATATATATATATATATTGATGGGTGGATGGTTATGTGTGTGTGTACAATGTTGAGCCCTAGAGGAAATGATTCATGGAAAACAAGAGGAAGAAATTCATATATATATATATATATATATATATATATATATATATATATATACAGAGAGAGAGAGAGAGAGAGAGAGAGAGAGAGAGAGAGAGAGAGAGCAGAAAGAAAGAAAGGAAAAGAACATCAATGCGTAGAGGAAATGGTAAATAGAAAGCGAGCGAAAGAAATGATGGATATCCGTAAGAATAGCAATTAGATGAAAAGATAGAAGAGGAAAAAAGCAATAAGAGAAGAGAAATTACAAGAAATAGAAAGAAGAAAATCTTAATGGTTTAATAAAGTTAAAACCATACTAATTCCTAAATTATAGATTTGAATTTTTAATATTTTGAATTTCATAAGAACTGCATAAGATTCCCATAACACTTCATATATCACAGACAAGCCAATTTGTCCGAGTGATATTTAATTAGTTGTGTATAAAATAAATCTCTGAATATTAAAGTAGTCTGTCTATCACGAACTAGACTAAATTGAAAAGATGATATGAATTTGTAACGGTAGAACACAACAAAGGAAGGATTATGACTTAATTATATAGTTATTTGAGGGCCGGTTTAGCTGTTGATAAAGCATTCGCAAATGTAATCGCAAGGTTCCGGGTTCGATTCCAGTCCCAGCAAACTCAGTGCATGAATACCACAGCTTGGGTAATTTGATCTGTACGGTAAAGAATGAGAGATGACGCTATGTGTGGAACTCCACCTCAGACGCAAAAACAATATCCTGATCTAATGCAAGTGAAAAGGGAATAGACTCCCTCGGTGTCCGGTTGAAACCGACAATAGGCCACTACGACGACTTTACTACTTCTTTGCTCTGTACCTATGTTTCAATTGCACTATTTTGCCTGCGATGTTAAATGCAAGCAAAACTTGGGCTACCACGAAGAAAGACAAAACAGACACTGGTTACGACACAGAGATCTATGGAAAGATCTATTCTGAGTATATCGCTGCGTGAGCACATCCGACACAAGGTAATTTCGGAGTGGACCAGAGTTATGTACATCATCGCAAAGTACCGAAATCAGAAGTTTGGCAGGACCGGTTGTTTGCTGGTTGTTTGGTTTTACGGCATGTCAACCCATTGTGTCCTTTTTTGCCGAAGACGTTTTTGTTTTATTCATTCTTGATGCGTAATCAATGGTTTTAAAATTTAATGTTTTTTCTAATCAATCCATAGATGTGAACCTAACAGTTATCACCACTGTGGCTCACAGTAGACCTGGAAGTAATGATGAAGAAGTACTCCACATTCCCAAAAGCTCCAGAATAGGAACCTCACCATCAGATAGTTTTACTCAGGACTATAAGACTCTCAGCTACCGCCTTCTAGCACATATATAAAATGTTGGGGGATAGCCATAATGGCAATAGGGTTAGGACAATCATATAGGTGCTAGGGCCTAACATAACAAGCCGATTTAACACCTGTCTGGAATAAGTAAGAGCTTAAATTAAGTGTTGCATGTCATTGACTAATCATCTACGATGATTCCATCCTTAAGTATCACGGATCACTACCCACGACCAACAGGTGGCCGCATTGGCAGAGTCTTACCCCTCTGCAGAGGTACAATCGGTGTATTCTAAAGCCCATCTGACAGGGATATGGCAGGACAGAACACGTCGCAAGGTTCACAGGCAATAGATAGACGTAAGCGGTTGTCGAGTGGTCTCCGAAAGACCAGAAACGACCACTCGGAAGACCCCCACGGCAATTATACTATAAGAGAATACGGCAATCAGAAAAAGTTAACTGTAATGATGATATAGCAGAATAAAAAAAAGTAATTAAAAAAATGGAGTGAGGGAAAGAAGAAAAGAGATATCAGCAAACACAAAAGAATGTGAAAGGGAAATGAAATCAGTGGAACCTAAAAAAGAAGAAGAGAGGCAAATAATAAAAAAAGAGAAAATAAGAAAGTTCAAACGAAAAGACCAAAAAAAAAACGTAGAGAGAAGAAAAGAAAAAAGAATTAGAAAAAAATAGAAACATAAAAAAGAAAAAATGGGTTCTAGGTTTTGGGGAAATATAGCCAAAATCCTCTCTTCTTGTTAATATTGGCTTTCTATGAAGTGATCAGATATAACTTCTTCCAACACTCTCCCACTTTCTCAACCACCCCCTAATCCCTGTCTCTCATTCTCCTGTCCGACTTGTTCCCCTTCGCTTTCTGTTGCTTTTATTTCCGCTTTCTTGCCGCCTCTACGGCGAGCCATCAGGATTTTTCACGTTGTGATTCCTCTCATTCGGGTCGGACCAGCCCGCCCGATAAACATGCTTGCTGTCAACAGTTAGACGAGTTGACCCGTGTTTGAAGTGGCCATGTTTGTTCAGAGCGTAATTCACTGGTGCATCAACATACTGCAGCTCGATTGGATAATCAATGTACATTACAGGGACGCGCACGATTGGCCAATGAATACGAAATGACCTGTTTGCTGAGTAAATAATGAACACGTTTCTTTTACCTCCTGCCATCTTCTTATCTATCCAAGTCAAACCTATCTATCTGGCTTACTAACATCTATTGATTTCAGTATAGAGGCATAATAAGGTTATCTGTCTATGTATGTGTATATGTGTATGTAAAATCACAACGAATATTATATCCTTATACAAAAGACCCAACATATATATATATATATATATATATATATATATATATATATATATACTACTTTCAAATACATAGAAATACATTTCATTCAAAAAATAAAAACTATAAATGATTTTAAAAACTAAAACAGCAAGTACCAACAGTATCAAATGAAATAGTGCTCAATACATAATTTTGTAGCGATAATAATAATAATAATAATAATAATAATAATAATAATAATAATAATAATAACTAGAATATATTATTGGGAATGAAACAAAATATTCTGGGAATTTGAGATAAAGACGGATCACCTTATTCCACCCAGAAGGCCAGACTTAGTATGGATTAACAAGAAAAAGAGAACTTGCCAACTGGTAGATTTTGCAGTCCCATCAGATCACAGGGTGAAGATGAAAGGAAGCAAAACGATAGACAAATATCTTGAGCTTCCTAGAGAATTGAAAACAGTGGAATATGAGGGTAAAAGTAATGCCTATTGTAGTTGGTGCACCTGGAACGATTCCCAACGTTTAGAAAACAGAGGAAGAATTGAAACAATCCAGACAACAACTTTGCTGATATCGGCTAGAATACTCAGAAGAGACCTGGAAACTTGAGGAGACTTGCTGTCACTCAGACTCCATTAAAAGACCACCAACTTAAGCTGATGGCAAAAGTTCACAAGGAGTAAAATATTACTACTACTACTACTACTACTACTACTAATAATAATAATAATAATAATAATAATACACCTTATCCCAGCAAGAAGACCAGACCTAGTGTTGATTAACAAAAAAGAAAGAACTTGTCAACTGGTGGATTTTGCAGTGCCAGCGGATCACAGGGTGAAGTTAAAGGAAAATGAAAAATTGACAAATATCTGGACCTTGCCAGAGAACTGAAAAAGTTATGGAATATGAAAGTGAAAGTTATACCAATTGTAGTTGGTGCACTTGGAACAGTCCCAAAGCATTAGAAAAAAGTTTGGATATCAGAGGAAGGATTGAAACCATTCAGAACACTGCACTGCTGCAATCTGCCAGAATACTCAGAAGAGTCCTGGAGACTGAGGAGACTTGCTGTCACTCAGACTCCAGTGAAAGACCATCAGCTAACACTGATGTGAAAACTCAAATAATAATAATACTTGGATCTTGCCATCGGGGTGACATCAGGATGATGGTGGACTACAGAGTAAAATTTAAAGAAAACGAAAAAATAAATAAATACTTGCCAAAGAACCGAACAAAAAGTTAGGATATAACTAGACAACGAGAATACTGAAAAGAATCATGATGATCTGGGGGGGGGGGGACTTGCTGTCACATACATTTCAGTGAAAACAACCAGTTTGAAAAAGCTGATTTGAAAAGCTCGCAGTGAGTAATATAATAATAACTTGACATTTAGTGGTTCGAAGGGAACTAATAACAATTGGTATCTCTGTCACCTTTATGTTCCACAGCATTTTCCAGCTTACTGTTCCGCCGAACCACCGACTGAAAATGAAAAGTTAAAAAATAGGCAAATAATTTGATCTTGCCAGAGAGCTGGAAAATGCTGTGGAACATAAAGGTGACAGAGATACCAATTGTTATTAGTTCCCTTCGAACAGCCTTCTTTCGCACAACAAATATTTTGGTTGCTTCCGCAGTGTCATGGTCCAATTGGAATTTGGAAAGTAGGTTCACAAATTAGACTACGTTGCATGTTGATCAGTGCGATATTCAAATCCACATGTGGAGGGAAGCAATGCACTATGTACTAGCAAACGATACTACCAGCCACTGCGGGTACCTACTACGATTTGAACTGCTTCGATTAGGTGATATACGCGCTGAAAACTATCACGTAGAAAAATATTGCAAAACTCATGACTCACTCTAGTAATATCAGTATGAATAGATTATGGTATGGTTGTTTTGTTTTACTACATATCACCCCTTTTCGGGCCATTTAATATGGTCGGTTTAGCTCAGTCGGTAGAGCGTCCGCCGAGGAACCACAAGGTTCCTGGTTCAATATCGGCCCTCGCCAATTCATCGTATGAGTAGCACAGGGATCTGTGCTGTAAAGTAAGGAGCTGATTGTAGGTATGGCGCTCCACCTCAGTCGCAAAATCAATCTCCTTAGTCTCACACTAGTTGAAAGGGGATAGACTCCTTCTGTGTCTAGCTGATACCGACTTTATGGTCACCCCGACGAATTTACTTATTGCTGAATCAAGTCATTTTGATATTCGGTTTCTCACAATACCTTCTATTGCTTAAATGGTCACCCAATTAAGTATTGAACAGGACCATAGCTTCTTAACTTCCTTGATCTAGCTGGAATCGGTACTTTCATCCTAACTAGACTGTAAGCAGGTATAAATAGGATTATTTTAGTGGCTTAAGTCTTCGATCCAAATCGATAGTAATCTTTCGATTTCTATCATTATGCGATTTTTTTTCTAGTTCATATAGCTTCAAAACTCGGAGCAACCTTTGCCTTTTCCTTGTAAGTATTTGATCTAGATAATATTATTTGTATTATCGAATGATCCATGCGAAAATCACGAACATTTTTGCACTACTCTCAACACGTTCATGACTTTTAATTATATTTTTTGTTGTTTTGCTTTACTTTTCATGAACCTAATCAATTTTGAACGCATTTCTTCACAAGCATTTTTCTCTTCACAATTTTGTTGATCTCATTATTGAAGGGATTTAACCTACAGCGATGCACAAATTGGGAAACAAAACTTAATTAAGAATGAAAGGAAGTAACGGAAATCAAGATGACGCAATTCACTATGGGAATGCATTGTTACAAAGAGAAACCGGATGTTTATAATGCAACATTTTTCTATTATTGGAAATTTATTTATTTAGAAAAAAAAATGTTTTCAGCACTAATTAATCCATTTTAGATTTAACTTTAATGGATTTCAATGGATGTCACAAATATAAATAGATTTAATGAAAAAAGCAACAAAAAAAGCGCGCTAATCCAAAACGCGTTTATCGACATCGCATTAATCGGAAGAGTTTACGATATATATTATATATATATATATATATAGAGTGTATACATATACACATATGCTGCAACCTCAGAACAGTTTCAATACAAATATGTATATATATATATATATATATATATTACATATTTGTATTGAAAACTGTTCTGAGGTTGCAGCATCATGTGTATATGTATACACTCACACAGAGTGAAACAAACTACCAGGACACATACAAATACATACATGAACCTTGAAAAGTATTTCAAACATCCGAAACACGTGTCACACACTTATTATGATAAGGACTAAACCCTGTTTCTACGCTATTCAAACTTATAGCAAACGATATATATATATATATAATATATATATATATATATATATATATGTGTGTGTGTGTGTGTGTGTGTGTGTGTGTGCGTGTGTGTGTGAGTGTGTGTGTTTCTTTCTTTTTCTTCCTGATTCTTCTTACCTTTTTCCTCTTCTTCTCTACACACTTTTTCTTCTTTTACACCTTTTTTCTTCCTTTTTCCTATTCTTTTTTATTTTCCTCCGTTTCTCCTTCATCTTTATCCTCTTCCTCATTCTCTCCATTCTTCTTCTTCTTCTTCTTCTTCTTCTTCTTCTTCTTTAGCCCCTTGTAGCTTTTTCCTTTCATCTGTTTCTCTCATCATTCTTTGCTACCCTTTCTTCTTTTTCCTTTTTTACCTCCTTTCTTCTTTCTTCTTATCCTTTTCCTCTTCCCTTTACATTCTTCCTATCAACCTTCTTTCTTCTACTTCCATCTTTTAATTATTTTTCTCTTCCCTCTTTTTTCTTCTTCTTCTTCTTCTTCTTCTCTTTTATCTTTTCTTTTCTTCTTCTTCTTCATCTTCTTCTTATTTTATTTATTTCTTCTCTTTCTTCTCTTTTACCTTCTTCTTTTTTCTTTCTCCTTCTTTTATCTTCTTTTATTTCTTTCTCTTTCTTCTCTTTTGCCTTCTCCTTTTTTCTTTTTTCTTTCTTTGTTCCTTCTTCTTCTTCGCTAATATCTTTCTTTTCCTTCTATGCCCTTTCTCTTTATTACCTACATTCATTCTCTCTTCTCTACACTCTTCGTTCCACATCTCTTCTTTCTCCCTCTGCTTCCACAGACTATTCTACACTTCACCTTTAACACATCGGTCGATGGTGTCCTTCTATTCCGCTATCGTTTACCCAGCTTGTATTTATAGAAAGCCAAAACACACAACCAAAAACTGGAAAAGTCTGTTTGCTTGAGCTTCAATTCTGCTAGTTGGGCCGACGGCGAATCCAAACTTGTCACTCTGTTATTATTTCCTTCATCTTGTGTCAACTTGTCAGCCAATTCGAATTGTAAACTCAGCTGACGATCAGATTAACAGCTTAATCATTCTACGACGTCATCTTCTACTTGTTATTCTCGGCCATCTTCTCCCGTCTATTAACGCTAAAAAGAGAAAAGCCTTTAATATTTTCTTCGCGTTGAGCTTTCACACAAGTCGTATCTAGTGGCTCTAGATGCGGCTCGAATGACAGAAATTCTCCGGTAGTCTTGCTAATTTTAGAAATACTATCATCGGGATGGCTTCAATTCTTTCTCAGATTACGGGAGGCAAAAACAAAAGGAAAAAAATGTACGTATGTGTATTTCAGGAGATAAGTCGAGTGAATTACAAAAGAAATAACCTGGACTTGGTCACGCAGAGGACATATAAAAGAAGATTATTTGTCTGAATTGTTTAGAGGTTTTTGCCTGCTTATCTATCCGAGACGCGTCTTGGATAGATAGGTGAGCAAAAACAATGCTGCCATTATTTGAATGAAATCTTCAAGTTCTTCGACGCCTTGTTTGGTCACCAGTCAAACTTTCAATGAGTTCCCAGGTTGGGTCATTGCTATGCTCAGATAGATATGGAGCAACTGAAGAAGGTCGGAGAATACAGTGACCAAAACGTTGTTTTTACATACAAAGATGAAGACAACAGTCTGAAAAATGAAAATAATATATATAAAAATATACTTTTTTTTTCATTTTCAGGTCAGTAATACGTCTTAATTATCATTGGAATTGTTACTGTAAGCCTCTTCTGATGCTTTTCTCAAAATGGTTTAAACCAAGAAATATTCTTAAAAAAATAACTAACTTCAACAAGTGTTGAAAGACCGTAAAATTAGCCATCCATCCAAAATATGAATATATTTTTAAAGAAAGTAAAGTCGGCGGAGTGGCCTATTGTCAGTATCTGTCGGCTGGGGCGTTAGAATGCACCGACTGCACCTCTGCAGAGGGGTAAGACTCCCCCAATGGGGACACCTGTTGGCCGTAGGTGGCGACCCGTGATGCTTAAGGATAGAGCCCAGATGGATGAGCAGTTCATGATATGCCATACTCCACGGGCGGTTGGAGAGGCCCCCTCCGATCAATCGGCTGGTCACGTCAAGCCCTAGCACCTATATGATTTTCCCAACTCTATTGCCCTTATGGCAAGCCCCAACCCCTTTTTATCATATGGGTGCTAGAAGGCGGTGGCTGCGGGTCTACGTGTCCTGGGAATGGCGTTAAACTATCTGATGGTGAGGTTCCAGTTTTGGATGTTTGAGGAATGTGGAGCACCCCTTCATCACCATTACTCCCTGGTCCACTCTGACCCGGAGTGGTAGTACCTGTTAGGGTCCCGTCTATGGGTTAAATAGAAAAATGTATTTATAAAAAAATTGTATTATCCATTAAAAATTGATTTATTTCAAAACTTTATCGGCATTAAATGACCCACTTAGGTTGATATGCCGTAAAACAAAACAAACCAAACCAATCAGCTAAACCAGCCCCTTGTGCACCACTTATATATGTCCGAGTAATTTTATTTTTTATTACAA
Organism: Doryteuthis pealeii; assembly: GCA_023376005.1. Lineage (NCBI taxonomy): Eukaryota > Metazoa > Mollusca > Cephalopoda > Myopsida > Loliginidae > Doryteuthis > Doryteuthis pealeii. The sequence continues at coordinate 6,014,116 of CM042148.1, forward strand.
ACGGGTTACAATCTTATTTTTCATTAAGGAGTTGCAATAATTTTTATTAAAAAATATAGGTTCAATTTTCATGCGTCAGTGTTTCAATACGGTAGAGTCTGGTGATAAAACAACACCTAATGATATTCAGTTTTGTTATATAGGAATGATAAAAAATCCTGCTATCCTTAGGATTCGATGATACTTAACTATTTTTAATGTATTTCCAAATGGGTAATGATGCTTTTATTAATTGATGAAGGATGGCGGGATACTTTGTTCTGAACGTTTTAAAGATTTGAATGTTGTCTACAGACTGTTATCTGATAGAAATCTGGAATAATCAGTATGGAAAACCTTGAAGATATTAGTGTTATAAATAGATATGAAATTATACAACACTGTGTGAATAAATGCTTATTTAATGTGTACTTATAGTTATATATGTGTCGGGCGTGGGTGTTATAAACGGTCGAGAAAGATACATCGTCTCTATATCTGAATATAACAGAGACGCTATTTTCGAAATCAGCAACCCCAAGTTAATCAAAAACAACTCTCAAACGTTAGTCACCAAAAAATGTGTTGTCCAATGATAGTATTATCATTTTATCATTCGCAAGATTAAAACAATTGAAAAAGATTAGAAGAAATGATAATAATTGTCAAGATTTATTCAGTATCCCAGCTGATCTTGTAGTATAAATGGTTTTATTTTCTCTGCTTTACAAGTCTTCTAATTCCAAGCTTTTGTATGATGATGGGTGCAACTAACTTTCCCTACCATGATTTTAGACGTGTACCCTCTGGCTTTACTTGGATGTCTGTTATTTTTTAGAATGTCATTGAATTTTGTTCAGTGTGCCGATCCATTCCTATATACTTTATGTCCACATGCTGACCCTGTGTCCTCTTAAAATTGTCTTCCCCTGATCTCTGCACAGTGAACTCGTAACCTTCTGTTGAACTTTGCACGCGCTCTTAGAACAAACAGACGCAAGTAACGGAAACGACATGTAGGAGAGTGGGGAAGCACGTGCTCTTTCAGAACAAGATTCAACAATATTACAGACCACAACAGAGACTCACAAAGACCTTAGGGTACATGTCCGAAACGCTATGCAAAAAAAAAAAAAGAAAAAAAGAATACACATAAAGTCGATTAAATGGGTTATAACCACAGACAAGGATTGAAACATTTTGACTAAGAAAATTCAAACAAGCACTACCATCTTCATGTTCTAGAATTTCGTCAGTTCTTTTGCAAGGTCAAAATATTTCTCCATCTTTTCAGTATGGTTCACTTTAACTCTAGGATTCACGCAAACAGCGACAAAATCATGTTCTTATCTGTGCAGAAGTATCTACTTGGATTATAATTTATCTAAATTCATCCACAAATCCAATTTATCTATAAGGATTTATATAGATATGATTTTCCTACAAAAGTATTTTAGATCATTATTTCACTCCCTGCAAGTTTTTCATACCAGTTCTAATTGATGATTGTTCACTGGAGCCTGAGTGACAGCAAGTCTCCTCAATTATTCCCGACTCTTTTATGTATCCCAGCCTATTTTAGTAGTACAGTGTTCTGAATGTTTTTTATTCTTCCTTTAACCTTCACTAGATTCTTGGGGATTGTTCCAAAGTCACCACTTACGAGAATGGTACCATTGTTACCTTCATGTTCCACAGCCTTTCCAGCTCTCTGGCAAGTTCCAGGTATTTTCCCAGCTTATCACCTTTTTTCACTTTCATTCTGTGTCTGATGGCATTTCAAAATCCACAAGATGACAAATTATTTTCTTCTCGTTAATTATAACTAGGTATGTATTGATTGATTGATCCATTGGTATCTCAAAGTACCAAATAATGTAAAGCGTTTCAAACTCAGCTTTATTTTTCTTCTTTTTCTATTTCTTCTTCTTCTTCTTCTTCTTCTTCTTCTTCTTCTTCTTCTTCTTCTTCTTCTTCTTCTTATTATTATTATTATTATTATTATTATTATTATTATTACAAGTAGTAGTAGTAGTAGTAGTAGTTGTATAATCTTTACGATTTTGTGGTATTCACTAAAGTCTGTGTAAAGACTCATATCTCCAGGACTACTCTAAGCTGATCTTAGCATTAATGTAGTGGTAATAGTCATTATTATTATTATTATTTTTATTATTATTATTATTATTATTATTATTTGTAGTAGTAGTAGTAGTAGTAGTAGTAGTAGTAGCTTTGACAAGTTTTTTCTTTTATATTTTAATTTTTATTGGTTTATTTTATCGCAAATCACTCGGGTATTTTCTGTATAGTTATGAGTTATAAAAGTGAAAGCTCACCATGTTCAACTCAAGACATCCATTTTTTATTACTTCTCTGTAGGGGATGCAATCAGCATATTCTCTGCTCTGTGGACCGTTTCTGGTATGTGTTCATCTTTTAAAAATACCTTTCCCAATTGTATGAGCACTATATGAAATGTAAACAGTCTCCTTCTGGATTTGAACTCAGAATGTTGGCTCCATTTAATACAATGATAACCGTTACGCAAAGAGCGCTTTCTAACTTGTGCTATTGTTGTTATAATTTAGCTGAGGAACAATATATTTGTAAAGAGTCGTAATATCCTTCCGTCTGACGAGTGTTTCCTCTGAAGGTCAATTAGTTACTAAGACTTCCAATCTCTCTCAGTCCGACATGACCGTGTTTATTTATACTTTCGCTTTTGTTAGCTGAGAAAATAAAGAAGAGAATCGATAAACATAAGGAATAAAATTACAAACTCAGAAAAATCGATTGCACGTCAGGAAGGATTGATGCAAATCACAGCTGATCAATTTTGATTATAATCGATACAGAACATCGATTATTTAGACACATCCACGAAACATTCAGTTGGGTACATTTGATGCAATGCGATAGTCTCAATGATTTAATTATATACACTTAATTGATACACACATACGCACACACACAAACAAACAAACAAACACAAACATACACACATATATATAATATATGTATTAATGTTGATAATATGGGTGCTATATTTATCAGTAAACAGTGCTCAATATCGTGGATAGAGCATTTGGATCTGTTAGGGTTGCGTAGACATGGACTCAACGGTGCTTGGTTACTAACAGTTCTTCGCCTATGCGAATGTTCAAAATCGACAGTAATGTAGAAAAAAGACTTACTAATATATATGCAGACATACACATATATGTATATGCGGGGGTGACAGTATATACATAACTACACCAGTAAACAGTTATACAAAAGCTTATGCGCACAAATACACAAATAAAATGCCCCCTTCCAACCCCCCTTCCAACCCCACTAAAGATTGACCATATTCATCGGATTTAAAAGAAAATAAACATTTACGCTGACAAATCCACCACTGAATTACAAAAATTCCCATGTAATATGTATATTCTTACACACACACACACACACACACACAGCTATATCAATACTACTTAAAACCATACATCCTAGTGCAAACTATTACATTACATATGAATACGTGATATCATATCACCGTGTGTAAATCATTTATGTTAAGAATAGTTACTTGAAGCTATAATTGTTTATTAAGTTTTTTACTAGGTGGAGGCACGTTGTGTAATGGTTACCGTCGTAGGAAATGGACACGGCTATTTGTATGTCACATAGCACTGATACCCTTGAGAAATGTATCAATCAAACTTTTCTCCCTATATCTATTGAAAATAATAGGATGGACTGAGCTTTTTAACCTTGGTTAGGTAACCAGTTTAGAAGAAGGAAAATTCAAACCAGTTAAACTCCGCTTAAGGAATTGACATTGTGTCACATCCTACTTGGGCCGGGTTAGCTCAGTCGGTAGAGCGTTCGGCTAGAAACCACAAGGTTCCTAGTTCAATACCCGCCCTCGCCAACTCAGCGTATGAATAGCACAGGCACCTGTGCGGTAAAGTAAGGAGCTGATGGTAGGTGTGGCGCTCCACCTCACACGCTAAAATAATCTCCTTAGTTTAGCACTAGTGAAAAGGGGATAGACTCCCTCGCTGCATGGCTGATGCTGACATTAGGCCGCCCCGACGACTTTACTTACTTACTTTATATAGGAATACGTGAAACTATATAACTGTGTGCAGATTATTTGTAGACAAACTTGATATCCCATAAGTATGCAAAATACTTTACATACAAAAATGTAAATATCAATGTACAATAAAGACAAGTTTCTAACCTCTAGGCATAAAATAACACGATACGGATTGACATGCCCCCTTAAATAAATCAATTAATCGATCGATCAAAAACTCTTTCTACATTCATGTTGTATACAACTATCTTAGAAAAGGTACTGCTCACAAAGTGTGGCTGTTCAAATTCACTGAACTTTTGGCAGAGGGAGATGTTTATTTAGGAATAACAAACATTTTTGAAGTTTTTATCCTCTATTTCTTTTTTGATTTTCTTTTTTTAGAAAAAAAAAGCATAAAACTTTATATTTCTATTTTAAAATTGAGATGACGCAATCTGTATTACGTTTCACCGACTAGGTTGCCTCTTCGAACATGCAGGGCCGCTTCACATTTCTGCCAGTGTAATTCTGCAGTTATTTTTCAGTGCCAATTTATCGAACGCACTGACATTTTGGTAATAAGACACGGAATCAGAAGAACAGCGTTCTACCCGTCGTCACTTTTGACAAAAATATTCATCGATGTATTTTTTGACACTTTGATTTTTAAAATATTTTCCCGTTTTATTCGTGTTCTTTTTGTCATTTCTTTTTTTAATGAATTTCTTTTTTCTATTTATTTATTTCATCCAGATGCGAAAGTTTTTTTACCAGAAGGCAAACTTTTTTCCTGTATGACTTTTCCTTCGTCACCCTACCCACACTTTCTTCCAAAAATAGGAATATACTGATACTATTTAATGGCACCCATCATGCACATTGGCATACATGCCCACTGGTCACACGTATTTCAGTCGAATATCTGCTTTTTTTAAACACATTTTTTATGCTAGAACCACGCTGAATTGGAGGCAAGAGAAAGAAGTAGATAAACATAACAAGAAATACACTATAAAATGAACTTAAAGACCGCCCTATGCAAATTAACTTAAAGACTACCATATATCTAGAAAGGGTGATAAAAATCCGACAAAGGGTTTTGTTAAAAAAAGCTTTATTTTATTCTGAAAGATATAAATCATATATTGTAACTCTTGATTAATATCTTAAATTAACAAGTAAATAAAAATACTCATGGATTTTAAAACGAGTTCGTGTTATCATATATATATATATATGTGGGGGGGAGAGATTATGTGCTTAATTAAAGTCATACCTAATTTTGATAATTAATTAATTATAACTAAATGAATTAGGCGTGCATATCGGTTTAAATGTAAAGCGTAAACAAATCGAGAAAAAGTCATATCTGTATGTACATTTCAGCCCATTAGGCCTCATCAGCAGAGCTATAGACAGGGCAGTGCTTTTATGCGTGATTCGAACCCTACTTGTCAGGCTGACATTCTAACCACTACACTGGCTGGCCAGCCAGTGTAGTGCTTTTCTCGATTTGTTTACGCTTTACATTTAAACCGATATGCACGCCTAATTCATTTAGTTATAATTAATTAATTAACAAAATTAGGTATGACTTTAATTAAGCACATAGTCTCCCACAAATTGTCGGCCTTCGCCATTTTCAAACACACTGTTTGACTACTTCATACTGTCGTGCCATAAGTCACCCAAAAAGTGCGATATACACACCAGTTTAAAAATGAACGAGAAATTCAGGGGAAGCCAGCCAGTGTAGTGGTTAGAATGTCCGCCTGTCAGCCTGACAAGTAGGGTTCGAATCACGCACAAAGCACTGCCCTGTCTATAGCTCTGCTGATGAGGCCTAATGCGCTGAAATGTACATACAGATATATATATATACCAATTATCATCTACAGTAAAAATGTACATTTAATCATTTTAAACGCTTTTAAAAAATCTTAAACAGATCCATTTCACCAATAGGCGCGACACTAACAGGTACTATCATTTTTGGGTCAAAATGAATATAGGATTGATACTAACACTTGCATAATTTAACCCGGTTCAAAGCTCCATAACATGACCAACACCATTAGATACAGTTTAAACAGGACATTTAGAGGGGGTATTACTCTCTGCCAATGGATACAGTCGGCAAATTCTAGGGCCCACCGCAATGGCGTTATACATGCACACACACACACACACACACATATATAAATATATATATATTTGTATAAATGGTATTTGATAATTTGCTTTTGAAGCATTGTTATGTAAAGTATATTATTTATATTTTTGAAGGCAATTACAATGCTTATATCGTAAAATTCGATAATTATTGTAAATAAACCCGGCGAATAACGTGCGCCACATGGAACACCATACTGCTGTTTCAACTTTTTAAGTCTCATCAGTGGTGTATGCCTACGATCTCCCACAATAAAGTTGAAACAGCTTACGGTGTTCCATGTGGCGCACGTTATTCGCTTGTCATGATTATTTTCAATAATTATCAAATTTTATACGATATACGCATTGTCATTGCCTTCAAAAAATATAAATATTGTATTGTATATATATATATATATATATATATGTGTGTGTGTGTGTGTGTGTGTGTGTGTGTGTGTCTGTTTGTGTATCTATACTATTGGAAGATCTGCATATGCTCTATTACTAATATTGAGCTCGCTTTATTCATAAATGCAGTAAACTACATTATTAATGCTAGCAATACTATTCACTGTCCTGTTGGTTGGATCTTACGGCATGTTAACCCTTGAGTTATTTCATGCCGAAGTTGTTTTTATTTTATTCATTCTTGTTTGGTATTGATTTTTTTAAAACTCATTTTTGTATCTATTTAGCCCATATATGGGACCCTAACACGTACTAACACTCTGAGTTTGAGTGGACCTGGAAGTAATTGCGTTGAAGGGGTCACAATATTACCAAGTAAATTTATTAAAATCAATTTTTAAGATCAATTTGTAAATAAGCCTTCCTCTTCCCACTGTAGACCACTATTTGGTTATATATATACATACAACTGCATGTTATTGGTATGTAGATAAGGCCAGCAGTATTAATAATACCAAACCTTTTCCTTGGTAATTCAATTTTAATAAAAATCATGGAGAATGTGATGTAAATAATAAAGGAAATTGTGTCGTAGGTTCGGTTAGAAATATTTATACGCATAATCTCTATTACAATTATGATATACTAGCAAAATAAAAACACCCTCCGGGTGGAGTAAAAATACATTTTTGAAAGATATTGCTTGAGGAGGTGGAAGTTAAAAATTAAATGTCGGAGAGTTTGAACCATAAATCATGAAATCATCAAATTTATTAAAGGAGTAAAAAAAAAGACTATTTGAAATCGAAACTAAGTTCTATTAACTTTGAACATCTATTAAAATAAAACAAACTATATATAAATATGTGATACTGGGGATGTATCTATTAAAACTTGTTTTAAAAAAATAATAAGGACTGTTTAATGTTGCATACTCAAATTTTGAGTGTATTTATTCTATGTTATGACGATTTCGGGTATAGTGCCGTAAGCAGTGACGTAGTTTTTGTTACAGACAAAAATCGGAAGCGAATCTCCATTATTAATAGATATGTATGTGAATATACATATCGTAGTCATCATCAAGATCTGTCTAGAGAACGGAGTCCATTGATTTTCTGTCTCTCACCATCAGTTCATATCGGCTATCGCTCTTATTAGGCCCTCTAGACGGTATCCAGTGTTCGCACTGAGCTTATTAATGTAAGCTTTTGATGGTCGGCCAACACTGGTGTATATATGTGTAGGAGTTCATGGACGAATATCACTTATGTGTTCGTCCATACCTCTCCAGCTGATATTGCTTGCTTTTCTTGGTTGGGTTGCAAGATGGGAGCTAAGTGGCCATATACCTGCGCACATACCCTAATTAAAATTCAGACTTTACAATTTCAAATGTTAAAGATGGAATTTTGGTTCTGGTTGATCCCACATCGTAGTACGGGTGTGTTTCTAAAGTCTGGACACATAGGAAATACCACTATCTATAAACAACTAAATATTCCTTACCTCCACAGATTAAATATGAGTTTGTAAAAAAAAAAAAAAATCGACCTGGTACTTCTCAGTGGGTGAGAAGGATGGTACTATCAAAAAGTAGCAGGTGTTTTTTTACGCACGGCATCCCAGTGGGGGGGGGGTAAATTGGCTTTTCAAGTGACGGTGAAGGTGATTAGAATGTTTCATGTGGAGTTAATGTATTGGGTTCACGTGAATCTTGCAAAACGCATTGAACTTTGCATCACAAGTGGTGAATATCATATCCATACACCGGATAAAGTATCCTGGTTTCACACATAGTCCAAAGCTAACGATATTTAGAGAGAGTATTCTATTTTTAGTTTAAAAAAACACGCGAGAGAATATAAGTATGAATACATATATACATTAGAATAAAGAGGTAAGCTTATATACTAGGATAAACCCAAACGTGAAGTCTGCAAAGCGCTGGGAACGTTGTTCATACGCTTGTGTCTACCACTGTGTCAAGCTTAGTCGTGTGAAGGTTGGGCAGTTATTCAGTTTTTGAACGCAAAATGAATTAATCTGATTGGAATTCATCGACAATTAACGGATGTCAAGCAAGTCATGTATGGATATCAAAAACGTTCACAAGTGGTGTAGGAAGTTTACAACGACAACAAGGTTCAACGCCTCAGCAATGCCAAGGCGATGAGCTGGTATGACATGTGGATACAAAAATCTATCGACTGAAATGACGATTATGTAAAAAATTGAGATACATGTTAAAACTTTATAATGATGTAAACATAATTGACAATAAACAATAAACGTTTCTGTGATTTCTGAATATTTTGAAAACCTTACCTTCGGGATTACCCTCTTACATATACGCACCGAATAGATAGATAGATACACTGACATGAAGAGACTGAGATTGATAGATAGATAGATAGATAGATAGATAGATATATAGATAGATAGATAATGTTTTCTAATAGATTGCTTGACCATGTTTTTAGCTTATTAGTTTTTGAAAATTACAAAATTTAATCACCTAAATCGAATATTTTTATTTTAGTTTCACAGTGTAAATAGATTTCTAACTAGACATTCCGTAATAAACAAACAAAAGAGTTACAGATTTTTATTCTGCCTGACTTTTCCGATAATATTTTTCACTCACCGGAAAATGTAAATCTTTAAAAAATCTGGTTGCTGCATTTACACAGGGCTGATTCTGGGGTTATATGCCCACCTCTAAATCTATGATATGAGGTTTCCTAAATCGGATTTTACTACATGTCAATTCATACAAATTATATAACCCTTCTGGGATTCCAAAGAAGGCTTCGTCCCGTCCGGTCACAGGTAGTATGCACTGGACCTGCGTTTAAATTTGCAGATAATTTATTGTTTTTTATCAATTTGATCCTTATTGGATCTTAAGATCCGTAGCCTTGTGTCATATTAGAATAAATTTAGCAATTACCAGTACCGCCGACGATATTAGAGTTGGGGTCGAGAAAATCAATGAATATCTTGGCCTTGTAGATGTGTCGGATATTTCTGCGAGGGAAATAGTTACTTAAAGCGTTTTCTGCATCCGTACATTAGCAAAATTACCTTCTTTTTTTTTAATAAAGTTTAATTTCTTTTCGTTTTACAGTCAACAAATCCAAGTTTTCTTTATACCCACCATGATTTACTTAAAGCTTCCCATTACCCCGCCAAAACTCAGAGCAACTCCACGATGAGGTTATTAATAATGATACATTGTGAACGCAATAGGAATGGTTGGGTGGAGGTGGTGATTGTGGGAGAGAACAAATTATCTTTTTTTCTCTTTTTCTATTTATCGTTACCTTTAAACCTTACGCTCCCCCGTCTCCCCCCTCTCTCTCTCTCTCTCTCTCTCTCTCTCTCTCTCTCTCTCTCTCTCTCTGACTTTTATTTTTATTTTTATTGTTAACCAAACTCTTCGACCTTCTAAAATCTGGCCGGCTTGTTACGTTCTATTCAGTGTCTCAGTTCCATCTCATCAGAAATTTCGGTTTCTTCATGTTCGACTTTTTATCTTGCCGTTCCATGCAACAACAATAACAACAACAACAAATCAAGGCAGGCGCATACATACATGCATACATACATACATACATACATACATACATATATCGAATCAAGCTTCTTGGATTCACCCAAAAAGTCCAACAGCTAACGATATTTGTAGAGATTATTTTATTTTTACTTTACAAAATAAGGGAGCGAATATAAATATAAAGAAATATATACATTAAAGTAAAGAGTAATGCATATATACATAATGACATCTAATAGACAGTTAGATAAGTAAACAGATAGATATATAGATAGATATGAAAAGAATGAAATAAATAAACAGATAGGTAGATAGATAGATAGTACATCTAGTGTGCACTTATCGAAAAATGCGTAAGTCAGAATGTAGATAATACGTATGTTAATAGATAATGCGTGTTATCAATCTCTGCTGCATTGAAACTCTATCACCCGAAAATATGGAAAACTTGCGTATATATATATATATATATATATATATATATATATATGAGCGTGTATGTTTATGTATGTGTATGTAAGAGGAACCAATAGATGTGGCTATTCGTGTATGTTATCTTTGATTAGGATTAAAAAAATCAGAGATACATATCACGCCTACGATAAACGCCAAAGGAATAGAAAAAAACAAAATTAAAACTACTTTGCGAACATTTCAATTGTAATATATATATATATATATTTGTGTGTGTGCGTGTGTGTATGTACATTTTTCTTTTCTTTTTTAGATTTTACGGCATGTCATTTCTTGTTGAGTTACATTATGCCGAAGACGTTTTGTTCTTTTCAATCATCATGTGTCTTGAAATTTCAATTTTTTTAACAGATATATTGGCTCATTTTAATCTATTTAGAACAGAGATGAGACTCTAACAGACACTACTACTCCGGGTCAAAATCGACCCGGGAGTAATGACACATTCCCTAGAGGTACATAAGTAGAACTTCACCATTTATATATATATATATATATATATATATATATATATATATATATATATATATATATACACACACACACATACATATATATATATATATATATATATATATATATATATATGTAATGCAAGCAAACAGGAGAAGTACTGTAAGTCAATCTGATTCTTTTGGTTATCAAAAATGAATAGATTCGACATTAAATGACCAGAAAAATGGTCATTTTTAAAACAAACACACAAACAAACAAACAACTAAGTAAAGTGATCGATGCTATTAAACTATCAACATTATAATTCATTAAGTCCGTTATTTACGGTTTCATCGGACAGAAATAGGAGAAAAGGTGGCCAATCCACCTTATATGAGGTTCAAGGAATTTGTATCTTGGCATCATGTTTGTGCCCATAGCATACTCACTTTAAAAATTGTAATTTATTATTATTAGAAATTCGTACAGTCCAAGTAATGGCAAATTACATTTCAAATCAATCAGGTGGTAAGCGACACAGAAGAAATTTGCTGATATGTCTACACTTAGAAATCAATTCCTTTTCTTTTTTTTCTTTTTGTTCAGAAATTACCTTTGGGGCACACACACACACACACACACACACACACACACACACACACACACACACACACATATATATATATATATATATATTATGTGTGTGTGTGTGTGTGTGTGCTAAAGATAATATATATATATATATATATATATATATATATATATATATATATATATCGGAAAGGAAACAACTAAAAGATGGAGATTTATAACCTAGAACGACAGAAAGAAAGATAGATAGAAAGAAAAGCGTGAAAAAGATGCGAGAAGAAAAAAAAACAAACGAAACAAATTATGAAAAGAAAGAAAGAAAGAAAGAAAGAAAATTATTACAAAAAAGAAAAAAAGAAAAATGTAGTGGGAGAAAGGAAAAAAGACAGAAATAATCTAGAAAAGAGAAATTATCAACGAAAGAAAGAACATCTAATGAAAGAAAATATGACTTCGAGGCATATAAAAAAGACAGAAAAATGATGAAAAAAAAGAAAAAACAATAGAAATAAAATAAGAAACTAAATGAATTACGGGAAAAGGTCGTGTGTTTTTTGTTGTTATTTTCTTTTTAATATTTTTTTCTGTACGACATTACGTAAAGAAAGAAGTTAAGATGAAAGACTTCAAACTTGAATCTAAGAAGATTATGCTTCCCAGAATTTTGGATTTTACTTTGATTGTTGCTTTCATATTTTCTGATCGATTTCATAGAGATCTTTTTCTTTTTTTTAAACGAACTTTTTCGACATTCCTTTTGGCGGAAAAGAATTTGTTTCATGTTTTGCGCACACGCACATTTAAAATTGGTCCTGTTTCAGAAGCCAACAAAACTTTCTTATGTGATTTTCTTTTCTTTTTTATTCCAATATACATTTTTATCACATTTTAGTATAATTAAAGTTTATCTTTCTTTTTGATAAATTTAAAGATAAACGATTAATTAAATTAGTAATAGCAGAAATATCTTTTAAATTCACGAAAGGGTGCAGAAAAGTTCTCGACCCGACCAAAAAGGGAAAGAACCATGACATTTGCATGCTAGTCTGCATATTCATCCTGAAGTTCAACATATGTGATAAAAAGGGTTTGGGGGTACCATAAGAACAATAGGGTCGGAAAAATCATACAGTTGTTAGGGCTTGACGTGACCAGCCGATTAATTGGAGGGGCTTCTCCGATTGCCTGTCTAGCCAATGTAATGGCCAAAGTTGAGTGCTGAAAGTCATAGACTACTCAGTCATCAGGATTCCTTTCTTAAGCATCACGAGTCGCCACATACGATCAGCAGGTGGTCCCATTGAGAGGGTATCACCTCTCTGCAGTGGTGCAGTCGGTGTATTCCACAGTCTCAGCCGACAGGGTGGTATATTCTGGGTACGAACTGTATAGTGTGGGACAGAATTAAGAGGGCTTTGTAATAATAGTAAATGCAGCCATGAGCCCATACCACGTCTGTTGTTCTTGGATGAAAAATAGCTGAAAATGTAATCTGTTGTAGTCAGAGATTTGACAGTCTGATTGATTGAATTAATGTGAATTATAGTGATGTAGTAATTGGGATTCGCCGACCGGAATTCCGGCAGCCCAGATATAAATACATCATCATCATCATCATCATCATCATCATCATGTCATGCTGACAGCACGGACGTCTGTCTGTCTGTCTGTCTGTCTCTCTCTCTCTCTCTCTCCCTCTCTCCACCCGTGCCTATCGGCCATTGCCGTGGAATTTCCTCTGTGCAGCATCCAGAATCCGCACAGAGCTAATTGATGTAGGTTTTTACCAGTGTGTCCATGTGTATATGTTCGCTGGAAAACATCGCGTATGAGTTCGTCTTTGTATCTCCAGCAGCCCCAGCATGTCTTGTTCGTCGTACTTGAATGGTTTGTGTGATGGGGGTAAGTGGCCGTACAGCTGCTTTCTTGTGGTGTGCTGATTCCAAGATTTGTTCTAGACAGTACGCAGTATCATCGTGTACCTCGAATTTGATCATTTTAGATATGTTTGATATAACTATGACTATATTTTCAATGTTCCATTTCATTATTTATATATATATTATATATTACATTATAAAAGTAAGTAAAGTCGTCGGGGCAGCCTAAAGTCGGTATCAGCCAATCAGCGAGGGAGTCTATCCCCTTTTCACTAGCTCTAGACCAAGGAGATTGTTTTGGCGTCTGAGGTAAAGCGCCACACCTACCATCAGCTCCTTACTTTACCGCACAGATCCCGATGCTACTCATAACGCTGAGTTGGCGAGGACTAGGAACCTTGTGGTTTCTTGCTGAACGCTCTATCGACTGAGTATTATTATTATTATTATTATTATTATTATTACACTTATATTTCTGTAATCATTTGTGTGCACATGGCTGTATCTCCATCTAATGCAAATGATTTGCACGCATTTGAATGTTTTGAAAATGCTCATATAAAATACTACTAATTCATACATAATTATATGATTTCAAATAGCTATATTTATTTAATAATGATCCTTTGTTTGCACACAATAATTTGGTGTAGAGTATTTGAGGCTGACGAACAAGCCATGCTGTGGACTGCTGGAGAAGCAAGGACGAACTCATACGCGACGTTCTCCAGCGGACACGTGTGTGTGTGTGTGTGTGTGTGTGTGTGAGTTTGTGTGTGTGTGTGTGTGTGTGTGTGAGTTTGTATGTGTGTGTGTGTGTGTGTGTGTGTTTAATAATTCTAAAACTTTATTTGGCAGTACCACATTGAATGTTTTGAAATCATTAGATTTTACTTGATTTTCTCCGATATAAAATGTACTATCTGCCCTTGCAATCCACTTTTAATCGATTTTGATTTAAAATCCATCGTTCACAAATTCAGAAGCACTTCTGGTGAAAATGCATATCAGAATTTTTCAAAAGGATGACTCTTATGAATTAACCTCTTCAGAGACTAATCCATTATTGTATCGTTGTAACATAACCCAAAATGGTTATATTTCATATTATCTCGGGATTTTTGTAGAGAAGAATCTTTAGTTTTAAATTTACGTAACTGTTATTTCTTAAAAGCCGTTTTCTTTTTATGCAGATTGTTAGTCCTAACTTAGCAATATTTTACACCAACAGCTTGAAGAACAACTAACAAACATCAGTAGTGATGTTTAATTAAATGGGGATAATTAATGTCGTAAAAAATAACTTTATTTGCTTCATTCAAGACATTGAATGTTTTAATTTATGTTTGGTTACAACAACAATCTTCTATCTGGTTAATATGTATTGTTAGAGCCCTACTCTTTCTAGATGATATCACCTCTTTCTCCATTAGAAAGAAAGGAATAACTAAAACAACACCTTGTTAGTTGTACATGAAATCGTTTACTCATCTACAGAGAATAAAAACTTATATAAACATTTATATGTATATATGTATATATATATATATATATATATATGTGTGTGTGTGTGTGTGTGTGTGTGTAGAATGTGTAGAATATGTAAATATTTGCATATTTTCCACCTATATAAATATGTATACATATATTCAGAGAGATAGAGACAAAAAGACGGAGACAGAGGTAGACAGACAGAGACAAAGGACACTAGATGTAATTAGTGATTTTGAGTACGTAGTAATCCAAAACGTCAACCACGAGCAGTCAATTTTTAAGCGGTGTAAAGCAATCTTGTATCCGAGTTTTCCTTCCTTATGCTAGTTCGCCATCCAAATATATCCCTGCTACTTACATGTAGTTGGGGGCTGAAGAACAAACGGGTTCATGCCTTTCTCAAAGGTACTTTTTACTGTGCTATCTAAAGATTGTGGTAAACGCCTAAAACTTAATTAAATGAAATATATCATCCACAATTTTATCATTTTGATTTTATACCTACCCTACTATTATTTCAGTGGACACTAGGATAGGTCGATTTTTCACTTTTTGAAATATCAAAGTGACCATCTATGCAAAAGTTGTGTGTTACTATACTGAATACTGATACCAAAAATTAATTGCATCATTGTTTGAGGAAATAGCATCAAATATCGTCTAGTAAAATGCACTAACAATCTACGATTTCGAAAACTTTAGCCTAGAAATTCGTTAGAAAATACAACATAAAAATATCTCGCCCTGAAGAAGACGGATTTTTTTGTATAGTTAAATGTTATGTTTCTCTATTGTTATTATTTTATTTTATTTTGTATTTAAATTAATACTAAATAGAATACAATATATACAAGGACAAACTCTTGTTCAAAACTCGTGTCGGCATTTCAATAGATAATTTTTATCCATACACAATTTTTTATCTTTCAACATAATTGTCGGATTCACTTCCATTTTTCTCGCTTCGAATTTTAAAGACATAAATAATGACCCCATAATAATACCCTGACTCTAAATCAAGCTTTGGCCTATACATGAGGTCGACTAAATATGAGCAGAAATAATGATTCTATTCTTTTGCATGGTAGTGTTGTCTTTTTTTTTCGAGGTAAATTAGGTATAGATGATTTGTGTTCAAGCGCTTTCAATAGATCTTACACTCCTAATGCTAGCTCGGTTTGAAATCTCTTGAACAGCTCGAGATGGAACAGTCAAATAGCAGATGATCAATGTTAGTTTAGACTTCATCGGTGATATATTCGTACCTACACATCTTGTAAAAACAATTCTGCCTATCTAGCGTGCATTCCTTGGCTCCGGGGCTGGTGGGGGGGAGGACAACGTCTTTAAAAGAATGCTATATTAACTCAGTCTTTTAGGAAGATTTTCTTGTGTGTGCTGAGCAAGAAGACGTCTGAATGATTTGCTTACAATTGAAATTCAGTTAGCATCCCTGAAATGGTGTCAATTATCTTAACGTCTTGCTTTCTTTCTTTCTATTTTTTAACTTTTTTTTTCTTTTTTCTTTCTTCCTTTGTACTTGGGTTTATATCTTGAATGTTTCCTTTTTTTTGGTGGAAGTCTTTTATATTCGTTTGCATCTTTGAAATGCTTTGCGTTTCTTTTTACTCCTGTGCAACTGGGGCATGCCGGGATATTGTTTAGAAGAAGAAACAGAAAAAAATAGATTAGAAAAAAAGAAAAGGAGAAACGAATATCAGAAAGAATAAAATCGCGTGAGAAAGAAAGAAAAAAAGAATGAATGAATGAAAGAAAGAAAGAAAGAAAGAAAGAAAGAAAGAAAGAAAGAAAGAAGCTAATAAATATATATGGAAAGTAGAGTGGAAAGATATGGAATAAAAAAAGAATATAAAATCTAGAAGAAGAAGAAGGAGAAGAAGAAGAATGAAAGAATGAAATAATGAAAGAAAGAATCTGGTAGAAAAAGCAAAAGGATATTGTTCTGATATCAATAATAAGGAAGATGAAAAAGAAATCCTTTATAATGATGGATTAGTAGCTTAAGAAAGAAAGAAAGAAAGAAAGAAAGAATACAAATAAAGAGAAAGTAATGGGAAAAAGGAAGACTACCTTGTTAATTTTCACACTACATCTTGTGCCTTAGGTATCTTTATTACTCTTACCATAAACTGATACAAGGCTACATAAACCGAGCCCCTGATGCGAATCTATAATGATGAGGATAACTAAGAAATAAAAGAGATTAAGAAAGATTTAAAGAAAGGATGCGAGTATCTACAACTAAAAAAAAGCGGCCTAATGTCGGTACCAGCCAATCAGCGAGGGAATCTATCCCCTTTTCACTAGCGCTAGACCCAGGAGATTATTTTAGCGTCTGAGGTGGAACACCACACCTACCATCAGCTCCTTATTTACCGCACAGATCCCTGTGCTACTTATACGCTGAGTTGGCGAGGGCCGGTATCGAACTAAGTACATTGCGGTTTCTAGCCGAACGCTCTACTGACTGAAGTAACCTGACCCTTCTACAACTACTATAGATCAATTGTAAATAAACTGGTTTAATACGCAATTTTTAAAGCAGTGAGTTCTATCCTTACTGGTTCCCTTGAAATTTGTCTATATTCCAGTCTAAGCATAGTTTGATAAATCAGAATGCTTTCTGAGATGGGATACGTAGTGTATTCCTGTACACAATTTTCTATAGTTTTTTTTTTATCATTCTATCCCATAAATTATGAGGTCATCTGTGTGCCATGACAAGGAATTTCCTGGTATCTCCCAGGGTAATGAAAATGTGACTTGACAGTACTAATCCCCTCTCCAAGTAAAACGAGACATTTTGCGCTGGGTTACATGGTACCTATAGGAAGGAACCATCTAACAATGTTGGATTTGAATTCAGAGATTTTCTTTCTCCTAGACCGGTTGCACTTCTAAGGATCGAGAGCTGTATCTGTCTGACTATTTATCCATAGCAAAGGATGCTACAATGGATTCATGCCTGCTAAAAAATCATTAGCACAAAACAAAACAAAATCATCTTCCAGGATTTGATCTTAGCTCCCCGAGTTCATTTACCACGACGTTAGCCTTTGCATCACGCGAGCCTCAAACTAATCTGGCAATCAATCTTCACAAGAAAGATAGCGTTTCTCTCTTAAAGAAGTAGGAAGGGAGAGATAGAGACTTTTGTGAAATCGATCTTCATTAGGTCTCCGAAATCTGTAGTCTTGTGCCAGTCTCAGCTCTATGCTTGTTATGTCTTTTCGGTCAATTTAGCTAAACTTTTGAATATTAAGAAGAGATATAAAGATGATACATAATAATACCCTAGGGAAAGGTATGAATAGAAGTATTATTCCTCCAAATATGAGTAAATAGTTGGGTAGACTGGACTCTTGTTGGTATGTAAACCAGTCTAGAAGAAAGACAATACTTAATTCAAGCCTGTTAAACTCCGTTTAAGAAATTGACCTTGTGTCGCATCCTCCTCGTGGCTGGTAGGTAAACACATATCTAAGAAGATATACTGTTTTCTTGGCCTAGCTTTGTGTAGTAAAAAGAAAATGAGAAAATGATGATGCTAAGGTCGTGTTGTGAAAATCTTTCAAATCGGGAGGTTTACCAAACTGGAAAATCAGCCATAGGCATTTTACTTGCACACCGATTAATGACGAGGGAAATAGATGCAATGATTTCACTGATGAGTCAAACTATGTGTATTTAAGCTGAATTTCGTCCGGCATTGTAATTGAACGCTCCAATCGAACCTGCTACACTAGCAAATGTATCAGCCAGACTTGCTTGTTAACCATTACGCTACATTGGGCTTCTAAGAAAAATATATAAGTAATGAGAGAGAGAGAAAGAGAGAAGAGAGAGAGAGAAAGAGAGATGGGGAGGGAGAAAGAGAGAAAGGGGGAGAAAAAAAAGAAAGATATTTCCTTTCATCGAGACATTCGCCATTTTCGGCTAAGGCATGTCTGTTAACGAAGATCAATAAAAACGTCCAAAAGTTGAACATCAAGAATTACAGCCGAAAGGAGGGAAATCATCTTCGAAGAATTTCACGAAAGAATGGTGTTTCTGGCATCAGTTTAAAGACTGAGATTCTCCAAGACGAACACTGACAGGCATTCTATTGAGAGCGAGCGAGAGGGGGAGGGGAGAAAGAGAAAGAAAATGAATATCGTTAAAACAGTTATATCGTAGAGACAGACAAACTCCATAAATGAAATATTTGACATTTTTGAAGCATTCTTTCAAAGAACAATATTACGCAAAACCATCCAATGATTAATCATGATTGTATCTACTTTCATGGTGCGATTTCCTTTATTAATTTGATGAAAATAATACAATTATTTTGTCTGACATATCCTTAAGCAATTGTTTCAAGGTGTAATGACCACCATCTTGATTGACTTCATTAATCAGTTACTTACATTCAATTTTGTTCTGTATGAGACGCTCTTGTCGTAACGGTTATCGTCGAAGGAAATGGAATTGATGACCCGAGTTTAAATTCTGGACGAGGCTGTTTGTATTTCCCATTGTGCTGATCTGATACCTTTAGGAAAGGTACTCAATCCGACCATTCCCCTTCCAGCTAAGGTAAATAATAAAGTAGGCTGGGCTCTTTAACATTACTATGGCAACCAATCTAAGAGAAGAAAATCACTGAATTTAAACCTGTTGTACTCTTTGACCTTGTGTTATATCCAGTTCATGACGGAAGGGGTTGGATAAATACATACATTTAATTTTCTTACAGGGAAATATACATGGTAAAGTGACTTCGGTTATAATGGAGGTGTGTGGTGTAATGGATACTGTCGTACGAAATGGACATGGCTAGACGAGTTCAAATCCTGGACGAGGCTGTTTGCATTTCACATAGTGCTAATACTTTTGGGAAAGGTATGAATCTAACTATTCTCCTCTAGGTATGGGTAAATAATAGGACATACCTGGTTCTAAAATTGGTTCTGCAAGTCTAGGAGAAGGACATTTCTTAAGTCAAACCTATTAAACTCCGCTTAAGAAAATGACCTCGTGTCACATCCTGCTCGTGCGGGAGTCGGGTAAATATATATATATATATATATATATATATATATATATATATACAATAGGACTCATTGTGTTGGGGAGTGTCTGTGACTATAGTTAAGTTTCTAGACAGTTCTGTGTGCAACTATAATTGAATTTCATGCAACATTCTGTATACTGGCCTGTATTTTTCCTGCCAAATTTGACAACGTCTGTTATATTTTTCAGCCAGTTTATTTCCTGTCATTGAGATCTAAAATACAAACCTAACCATCTTGTATGCAGTTACAGCCAATCCTATCCAAGTAGGAAGCAAACAAGTTATGTATGTTGGAATTGTACATTTGGAAAAAGACATTCTTTGTTTATGTGTCTTCTAAGCTACTTTAATAAAATACCACACAGTCAACATTTATAGACGATATAGAAAAAAGACAGAAAAAACAGGAAAAAGATGAAGAATTTACTGATTTTATTGTGAAAAGCTTCTTTTTACTGTCCTATCATTTAAATAGTTTATCGTAACATCATAATAAAAAAAGTCGTCGGGGCGGCCTAATGTCGGTATCAGCCATGCAGCGAGGGAGTCTATCCCCTTTTCACTAGCGCTAGATCAAGGAGATTATTTTAGCATCTGAGGTGGAGCGCCACACCTACCATCAGCTCCTTACTTTACCGCACAGATACCTGTGCTACTCATACGCTGAGTTAGCGAAGGCGGGTAACGAACTAGGAACCTTGTGGTTTCTAGCCGAACGCTCTACCGACTGAGCTAACCCGGCCATTTAAATAACATCATAATAAAAGATTTAAATTACCATTTTTTTGAAAGAATCTGTTTGTTTGTTATTTGTCTGAATATTTTAGATGAGGCTTGATAATTTGTATTATTTAGACTTTTCGGACTGCTGTTCTCGTTTTTGTTATTATATACACAACGTTTCGACTGATGTGTTCTTGCGCATTCTTCAGAAGTTTCTTATCGTTTTTTGTTTTGTTTTGTTTTGTTTTTCGGAAATTCAACACGAGGGGCTATGTACGGGTTATGTGATAGTAAAAGGGTTAAATTGTATGTGTAATAGGCAGGATTGATTTGATGGGTTTACATCTTTAGCTCTCTTCTGTAGGCAAAGAAAAATTCACATGTATAAAAGAAGTGTAGCAAAGTGGTGTATAAAAGTAGCGTAAAGAAGACGTGATTAACAAACGACAATATTTCAAGTAAAAACAACGCGAATAAAATGTAATAAATACAACGCGAATGAAATGTAATGAAATACAATGAAATGTAATAAAATCCGTATATCTATTTTTGAATGAATTTGTAATATTGATAAAGTTAAGCAAGGATTAACCTGTTCAAAATTTACATGGGTGACCTCTAAGAAACAGAAGTCCTGTAAGTATCCTGAGACCTGTATGCTAGAATACACAATGTTTAGAATATTCATTCTTTGATTGATTGATTGATTTTAACGGCATGTAAACCCGTCTATGGTTATTTTATTTTAGAGCTTAGAGAATCGCATACATTGTATGTTTATATTTACATTTTTGTGTAATTGTTTCTTAAGATTTTTGTGTAATGGTTTCTTAAGATTTAATGCTCGGTCATACCGAATACAAATGCTTTTTAAATAGATCTATTTGACTCATACATGGCACCCTAACAGACATTATTTTTCCGGGTGAGATTGAATCTGGGGGTAATCCCAATAAAGTGATGCTGCACATTCCCTAAACCTTCAGAACTGCAACCTTATCATCAGATGTAGTTTAGTGTCATACCCAGAACACCTCTTTAGGGTAGATTTTTAGGTCAGAATAGGTCAGTATATTCCAAGCCCCACCAACAGTAAGTATTATGTAAAGATTTTTTATTCTATGTTTCCTACTATCGTTAATGATACTAGGCTGTTATTCAAGAAAAGCGGAGTTTTTGAATACTCTGGACGTAAGGCGTTTGTCTGTGTCTAGTGTTCAGTCATGGAGATTGCTAACGAACTTTTTTTGCCTACCTATTTCTTTTTTAATTTCTTTCCTTCCAGTCTTGGAGAATTTCTTAATTTCCTTTTTTGCTTTTTGTTATTTTTTGTTTACTTTTTTCTTGGGTAATTTTCTCTAACTCGCTTTATTTTTTTAGTTTGTTTCATTCACTCTTCTATCTTTATATATTTTTATTCGTATTTTTCTTATTTTCTTTTTTTTGTGTTCCTTCTTTCTTTTCTTTCCTGGTTTCCTTCGACTGAGCAATTACCCATGACGTGGGCTACTTATCTTTTAATCAAATGTTGTTTTCCTTACTTACCTGAAATGGCGAGGTAATTTTCCTTGCTGCAAATTCGCCGTAGAAAATAATGTGAAACACTGTAACAACAACAACAACAACAACAACAGATAAAGAAAGAAACAATGAACGAGCGAACAAAAGAAAGAAAGAAAGAACGAAAGCGGAGAAAAACAGCTAACAGGCAAAAAAAGAACGGCTGAAAGAAAGAACAAAATCAACAAAAGAAAGATCGAAGGGGAAAAGTTAGAAACAAAAAATAAAAGAAATACAAAATAAAACAAAGAACACGGGAGAAAAAGAAAGAACAGACTAAGGTGAGAGGGGGGGAGTATGTAAGAAAGAAAGAAAGAACGAAATGAAAAAAAGGAGAAGAAAACAACAGGTAAGAAAAAAAGAACGAGTGAAATAAGAAAATTAAAAATGAAAGAACGAAGGAAAAAATTCAGAAGGAATAAACAAAAGAAAAAACAGAGAGAAAGAAAGAAAGAAAAAGAATGAATGAACAAACGAATGGAGGAGAGAGAAAGGAAAGAAAGAGAGAGAGAAATGGAAAAAGAAATAGTTAAAGAACTCCAAATACTCAGAGATGTTTTAGTGGCAGAAGAAATAAAAAATAAGAAAGAACGGAAGAATGAACAGACGAAGAAATGAAAGAAAGAAAGAAAGAAGAAAAAAAGAGAGTTAGACCGAGACAAAGACAAAGACAAAAAGAACAGCGGACACGAAGAAAAAGAAAGAACTCCAATGATGTTTTAACAACAGAAACAACTATATAAAATAAAATAAAATAATAGAGAAAGAACAACGAACAAAAGACAAAAAAAACGAAGGAAAGAGACAAAAAAGGAGAAAACACCTAAAAAAAAAGAAATAACTTAATAAATAAAGATAGAAAGAAAGAAAGAACGAAAGATCTCAAAAGAAAGAAATAAAGATCGAAATATCTCCAAATAAAGAAATGAAGAAAGAACGAAAGATCTCAAAAAGAGAGAAAAAAAGAAGGAAATAAAGAAAGAACTCCAAAGAATCAGAAATGTTTTAGCGGCAGAAGTAGCAACAAAAGATCGTTACTTACTCCGTTTTCCGTCTAGAGAAAAGATAATTGCCTTCATTTCCCAAAGTAAAGAACTTATGACAGTTTGCCAAGAAAATCAGCATTCAAAATCTTCGCTTTTAACTTGCTTCGAACACCGAATATGCAATTCAACTAATAAGGTTAGTCTAAGAAGTAATACTTATATAATCACTTACTAAGCTTATTCATAAGCCTGAAGCACTCTGTTGAAATAATCGTAAATTATTAACCCAGGATAGTTGAAGTACTTATAAAGATATAAGTAGTAGTAGTAGTAGTAGTAGTAGTAGTAGTAGTTGTTGTTGTTGTTGTTGTTGTTGTTGTTGTTGTTGCTGTTGTATACTAATAATAATCATAACATTGCCAGAAATAATACCCACAGTTTGACGTATGTTCTAATATGATAGCAACATTGTACTGTAGATATTTGAGCAAATACGTCTTCATAGGTACCCTACAAAATGACCTTGTGTCAGTTTAAGCAAAGCTATGTAAATACCAACAGTAGCAATGACAGCCGTAGTAGGAGTAGAGTTTCTTGTTCTACCGTAATTGTATTAGTATTACTGAAATGAAGGTGTTCCTCTTGCAGTGATACGGTGAGCTCTATCTATATATTGAACAGTGACTCAAGCGCCCGAAGTGCAATAAATAGTGAGCTAGATTAATGAACTATGGTGAGTTTGATAATAAATGGTTCCCATACTTGTGCTAAGATAGTTTAGTAATAACACTAGTGTGACTTTTCTTTTACTTTGTAGGTCATTTCTAAGAGGATGAAAGTGTAGTAAAGGTTTGGATTATAGCAATGTTGCTTAATTCCCACTGAAGCTAGGGGTCGACATTCGAAAAGTAATCAAGTTCAATCTCTATAACCTTCTTCATTTAGCCTTGTGCCAGACTAAAGTAAACTTAGTAAGTATTTATTTACCCAACCCTTCCACCACGGGCAGAATGTGACACCAGGTCAATTTTAAGCAGAATTTCCATTCTAACCTGGTTGCCTAATCAAGACTAAAGACCCAGTCTATCTAATCATTTGGCTGAGGCGAGAAGAGATAGGATCTTGATTTTTCCAAGGGCATTATCACGCAGACGATTTGAACTCGTGTTGCCGATGCCATTTCCTCTGACGATAGCTGTCATGCTTAGTTCTCTAAAACTTAGCATACATAAATTTAATGTTAATGCTATTCATGATTGTATTAGGAGTTATTCTAGCGGCTATAGTGGTAGTTTTAGATGCTATAAAAATCCTATGACCCGTGTACTAGACGAAGCAATTCTTAGTAAATTCCACAGTGGTATATTTTGTATCTATAGAGACAGTAGCTATAGTTGTAGACGAAAGGAATATGGATGACTATTGTTGCTACGATTTTTAATGGTACAGACTCCAATTCCTTTGGGAAATTTTCATTCCTGATATAAATGCACATTCCTATCAAAATAAGCATTCCAATATATTTTTCCCTATTTTTACTTTTTTCGTTTTTGTTGACCTACATTTTGGTTACTTTGGCTCCAGAAGTCCGAGGTTCAAGCATTGATAACGACCAATAATTCAAATGATTTTTTTATTTTTTTATTAGGCAGACAAGTGTTTGCCCCCATAGATTTGACAAAAGAAATGGAGTCGACAAATGAATGTGGCAACAAGTTGCCTATTTTAGAAAGCGTTTATGCTTTGAAGATCGGCATTCGAAATTCTGGCTGTTACTCGAGATCGAACTCCGGTGTTGCGGTATAAACTCTATTCTAAGATTAATTTCGTGCAATTCGATCTTTTTGTATTGATCTTTATTAAAAAGATTATCAGCTTTACTGCATATTCGCTATGCACGCATGTTGTTATGGCTAACGACCTAGGCTGTCAGAACCATTTTTTAATTATTTAATGCTAGGCAACAACGATATAGAAATAGGATTCTCCGATTGGAATTCAGGCCACCCACTTATATGTACTTCTTGGTAGCGAAAAATAAAACGGCCGATCGGGTGTCAAGGGTTAAGTACAGCTCATTTATACATACTATTTTTTGTTGTTGTTTTTACCCCAACTTGTCAGCCGATATAATCTTCAGCTTTTCTTGGGTCACATTCCAAGATTGCGTCCTCTGTCCATCAAAACTCTTAATTCAGTCTCTTTTTGTACCAGTCTATCTCTTGAATAAATTGGCATACATGTTTTACATTACATTGAATTGCATTACTTTGAATTGAATTTTACATTATATTGAATACCAAGAATTGAACCCAGAAACCACAGAAAATCAGGCAAGTTTTATTAGTCTTTATATCCACTTATGTACGGTTCAAAAATTCAAAGTTAACGCATCAGATAATGATTTCATACACTCATTTTAAAACTTCAATGAACCATTTTTTGTCTTCTTTATTATTATTAACCCTTTGATTTTGGTCTATGGTCCACTCTATTATAACTTTTGGCTAAACCGGCTATTTACAACCAATCATACACGTAAATATTTTTTCAAAATATCATCATATTATTACTTGCGAGTGTTTCACACTTACGTTAACTGGTGGTCTTTAATTGGATTCTTAGTGACATCATTTCTCGATTCTACAGGACTTTTCTGGGTATTATAGCCGTTATTAACAAAAGATTTTGATTGACTGGTTAATTGATTGATTTTAACGGCCTGTAAATCCATCTGGGATTATTTTATGAGTTTAGAGGATTGCTTTACTTGTACATATATGTTTACATTTTTGTTTAGTGCTTCAGAGTTTTTCACAAATATATCAAATATTCCTATCTAATACACATGATTTTCACACAGTTGTATGGTTTCCAGTATTCCTATCAAAATAATAATGATTATGTTTTCAAGTATCTTTCTATTTAATAATAACCGTTTGTTTGCACACAGTTTATTGGTTTCCAGTAACTGAAATCCTTAATAAATTTAATATAGATTCATGTAACTATCCTTAATACAAATAATTTACTTGTGGCATCAAGTATTATTATAGAATATGAATAACACATTTGACATAGATGGGAACATAACAGGTACTACCACACGGGTTAGAGTGGGCCTGGAAGTAATGGCAATGAAGGGGTATTCCACATTCCCTACTTCTCACCACCAGATGCAGTTTAGTTTCATATCTAGGGCATCCCTTTTATATTGGAATCCAGTCAGCATATTCTAAGTTTCATTAACGGGACATGGGGGGGGGGTTGGACATATCATTAAAACGAAATAAAACTAACTACGAACCAACAACAAACAAAACGTAAATGTAAATACACAGTGTACGTTATTTCCTAATTCTCGGCATAGAATAATCCCATACGTATCGACATGCCATTAAAATCTATCAATCAATCGATCGATCTGTCAACCATATAAACGAAGGTAGATTTTCAACTAGGGTCTTGTAAAACGCACTGACTTGCAGCCTATTTGAAACATAATTTAATCTATTTTGGTTAAGATATATTTTATGAAGCCAGAATTTTTAGCTATTAAAGAAAAATGTTTAGCATCATAACTGTTATTAATTTATTTACTGCTAGATAAAAAAGACACCTTCAATGTGTGCTAATTCCAGGGTTAGTATATATATATATATATATATATATATATATATATATATATTATATATATGTGTGTGTGTGTGTGTGTGTGTGTGTGTGTGTGTGTGTGTGTGTGTGTGTGTGTTTTGTATAAAATGCAGTATAATTTGAAACATGCATATATGTCGGTAAATATACATTAGGTTTTCACCATTGTAAAATTCTGTATACATGGATTATATAGTTTCCCCTCGATATTATCAATGACCAGCTATAGTAGTTTGGTAACCATAACACAAAGCAGTATCATACCATTTTGCAAACAAATAAGAAAACAACCATGCAGAACATAATATAAGTGTACTAATTCCATAACTTTTTGTTAGAGGTAGTGTAAACACGGGTAGATCTTCTCCTACAGACTTGTAAAACGCGTTGACCTTCAGGCTACTTGAAAAAATAATTTATTCTACTTTGATTAAGGTATATTTTATAAAACACAATTTTCAGCTATAAGAAAATTTTTTGCGTCTGATCTTTTA
Source organism: Doryteuthis pealeii (assembly GCA_023376005.1). NCBI lineage: Eukaryota > Metazoa > Mollusca > Cephalopoda > Myopsida > Loliginidae > Doryteuthis > Doryteuthis pealeii. Next base: position 6,041,662 of record CM042148.1, read on the forward strand.
TTAGCTCATCTACTGCTGAAAAAAAAAACAAGTTGAACATCGTTAAAGTGTTCTAATTCCATAATTCAGAGATTGTATAGATACAGGTAGATCTTCAACTACGGACTTGTAAAAATCACTGACCTTCAGGCTACTTTTAAAAAAAACACTGATTATAGCTGAGTAAATCGATTTTCAAGACTACTCTCCTGAAGGAAAAAAATGTATCACCGTGAGAGGATCAAGAATTGTGGAAACCCCACCCACCCAATCTCCGAATAGGTTGGCTGGGAAAATCACGAGGAAGACTTCGAGTCACAGCATCTCTTATCAACAGCGAATGTACATATGTTTTTCCGTGTTTCACTTATCCACCACCCTCGTCGTCTTATGAATCAAGAGAAAGATCAAATGACCTAGTGAAGGGAATGGACATGTGAAGAAATAGAGGGGATGAAGGTATGTCAGGGTAGAGATATGTGTCATTGTTTGGGCGGGTAGGAAGTGGAGTAGGAATGGGTGTGAGATGGGCGACGCCCTGATCGATAAAAGTCGACTTCATTCAGTCGAAAAAAATATGGCTGCAATCATGGCAGTAAAATTCTCTCGTGAGTCAACTCAGCGGGATAAATTATAGATATTGGACAGTGATCAGACAGAAGTCAATCGAACCGAGGAAACATATATCCTCTGATTCTAGAACATTTTTATTATTATTACTAGTTATTATCCTGGAAAACATTCAGGGATATATGAACATTTCCAGAGATAATTCAATTTTTTTAAATAAAATAAATAACAGTATATACACATATGAGTATATATATATATATATATATATATATATATATATATATATATATATATAATATTACGCATTCATTAGACAGAATTTTGTCTCATGAATGCGTAAAAAGCATGAAACCTTGAGGTCACAAAAATTCCCATGTAATATATATATATATATATATATATATATATATATATATATATATATATATATATTCCGTCAATTTCTAACCCAGCAAAAATACTTTATTCTTTCTCTGCTTTATTTATTTATTAATTTATATCCCCTCTGTATGTCTCTCTCTCTCTCTCTCTCTCTCTCTCTCTCTCTCTCTCTCTCTCTCTCTCTCTCTCTCTCTCTCTCTCTTTCTTTCTTCTTACGTTCACTTTGAGACTAATATACCCGTGAAAAGTAATAAACCCCCACAATCCCTCCAACTATCGGTTAAATAGTATCACTACTGTTCTTCTACAAGGGTGACTTTGGCATTAAATAAATCACGAAGATTAATACGCCATTAAACAAAGAACCCAAACTTTCAACCATTCTCTCTCTCTCTCTCTCCTAGCTAAGCTCAGCATACAATTTCTGAACATTATCTTATTTTGCTTTTCTTTATAATTAAACCTGCCATGTGTAACTTTTTGCATCATTTGAACGTTTTTACTTGTTTTGCCTCACATAACTTTAAACTATTCAAACATTAAATCCTACTTTCCTGAACCCACTTACAAACAAAATGAGCCCTTTTCTCTTTCAGTCTCTTACACTAACTCTTTTTAAACGGGCAAGATTTCTATTACCCCT
>CM042148.1:6045737-6075737 GCA_023376005.1 Doryteuthis pealeii
AATTAAAAATAAAGATATGAAGAAAAAGAAAACATAAGATATGGGTAAAAAACAAGAATAACGAAAGAATGAAAAGAGAAAAAGAGAAAAAGGAAAATAGGAAAAAAAGGACAGAGAAAAAGAATGAAAAATAAAGATATAATGAAAAAATGAAGAGATTTTACGATTTGAGGAAAAAAGAAAGGAAAAAAATGACACGATGAAAAAAATGGGTGATAAAGATGAAATTAAATGTTTAATACTATTCAAAAAGATTGGATATATACTCAAACATTAAAGAAAAATAAGAAAAGATAGGAAATGAAGTTGTAGCATGGATTTTTATCATCTTTTTTTCCTAATTTTTTGATTGGCATCTGCATCTCTACAACTGTTCAATCATTTTGGAGTCTGCCCATATCTAATCTACACCGAAACTGGTCTTACTTTCGGTTTCTGAACATTTCACTTAAGCCTTCTTTCTTTTTCTTTTTTTTTCTTTCTTTCTTCTTTTCTTTCTTTCGTTTTTTTTTGGATTTTCTTGACATCGACTCACTCACATGATACGACGATGTTCAGCCACAATGCTTTAAAACTAGCACATAATAGAAATCGATTTCTAGTGTTTCAATTCCTTATTCAACAAATCTTTTTTTATTTGGCTTCAACAGTAAATATTCAAATTTAAAGGATTTTCTATATACAATACCCGGATTGAAATAACTGGTCTGTAAGACAAAATCTACAAGAGCACGACGTTTTTCATCAGCTAAAAACTCTGGTACAGGGTCATTTCAAAATAAGGGTTCTTTTATTAAAAAATCCTTTTTATGAACAAAAAAAGCAAAATAAAAAAAATATGGACCATTATTCAAAATATATAGACGTTATTCAGATACACACACACACAAACACACACACACACACACACACATATATATATATATATATATATTATATATATATATATATATACATCATGGAGATTGTTGTATTCCTCTATATTTTTGTGTATTGAACACAAATAGTTTCTTTTAGTATGACATTTTAATTAATATATATATATATATATATATATATATATATATATATATATATATATTATTAAAACTCACAACATCATTATATATAACCTTGACCCAGAAAAGAACGGCACATAATAGGGGAATTTTAGCTTAAATGCATATACAATAAAGCAATTTTCAGTTCTTTTTGCAACAGAATAACAGTGTGGTTTGCACAGAATGTTTCTTTGTTTTATTCTATCCATGCTTATCTATCTCAGTCTGTTCATATCTAATTATATATCTATCTATTACAAATTTCTTAAGTTTTAATGTAATCATTCATCAACAAAAACGATACACCATAACGAGATTAGGTATTAGAGCAGTACACTCGGAATGTCTTCAGTTAGATATGGATGCAGCTACAAGTCCAATTTTAGAAAACTTTGTTTGTCTCACCTGTAGAGGAGTAAAAGAACAACTAGTATCCTAGTACACACACACACACACACACACACACACACACACACACACACACACACATATATATATATATATATATATATATATTATATATATATATATATATATATGAAACTGTGAAACCCGAAAAAGGTGTGTTGTAAGGATGTCCATAGGTTTATGTTCAAACCAAAAGATTCCCTGATTTTAAAGTATTTGCAAAAAATCAACTAAATATTAGATTTTTTTCTAGAATTTTCAGGTCTTACTAATTTATTTAATTCTATAAAAATGTTTTTAAAAAGATCTTGAGTGATACTTGAAATAACTAGTCTTAAGGAGATAAGTGTCTGTAAATTTAGAATTAAGTGTTTTTTTTTAACGTTAACCGCTTTAACTGGAGTTATTAATAATTTGCCATGAATCATATAGCAAAAAGGCAATAAAAATTGCATTATTTACCCTATATAGGGTATAGTTTTTGATTTTAATAAAATATACTACGGACACATTTTCATCGTGAAAGAAAAATTTTACAGAAATTTTTTAAAAAATGACTATCATTTCTAATTTAAAATTCTTAAAGCTCTTATATGATTTAGAATTGATTATTTTATTTCTACATGGAATTTTTTGAAACTTTGCCATTAAATGAAACTGTGTTTCACTAATCGAAAAATGTAACATTAAAAGACAAAGATAAAAATGGAAATTTTATTGCCTGAATTTAAAAAAAAATTCATACATATCATTTTTGCAATATTAGACGTAAGGAAGATAAACTGCTCAGTATTCCTATAAACAAGTTTGAGTCAAAAATAAATAAATAGATAGATAAATAAATAAGGTAAGTTCTGTATGTCTGAATTCTATTGAAAAACTTAGACACAGATATTCTCATAGTACTGACAGGCAAAATGTAAAAGGATCTTTTTTATTGTCCTCCTTTAATTGAATTAAAGCAAAAAATATTGTTTTTCTTTTTTTTTTTTCTTTTTAATATATTAAAATATTTTCTTTTCTTTCATAGTTTTATAAAGCGCTGAGTTCCAACACAACAAAAATAAAATGTTATCAAATTGAACTGGAAAAAGAAAAAGGCAACTGAAATGACAAAAGAGCCACCACAGCCATAGTGTAACATCAGGTCAATTATTAGGCAGAGTAGAGCTGGTTTTAATACAGTTTTTCTTCTCTAAGATTGGTTGCTTAACAAAGTTTGAATAACTGGGTCTGTCCTACTATTCATACCAACACAGAGAAGGAAAGAGAAGGGTCCATGCTCTTCCAACGTGCATTAGTCTGAAGTAAAAGGCAAATTACCTCTTCCAGGACTTGAAACCAGGTCGCCGAGTTCATCTCCTGCAACGATAACCGTCATACTAAGAACTTTCAATTCAAAGCTGTTAAACACCGCTTAAGAAATTAACCTTATGTCACATCCTGCATACTGACCAATAAAAACACATGTGTTTTTATTGGTCAGTATGATTTGATAATTTAAATGATTAATGTGGTTAGTAGTATTTATTGTCTTGCTCCTTTTCTTCTTCAGTCAGATTTTAGCCCTGAAGAGCTTTTATGCGAAACTAATAGTAGGTTCGTCTGACTCAGTAGATATCCTTATTACTTGCTCTACTTAGGTATCGAGCACTTTTTACAAATTAGCTTCTCCTAGCGGTTATATGAATATATATATATCTTATATACATATATATACATATAAATTGTTTTTTCTTTGGCCAAATACTATACCAATAGATTATTTTTTGTTGGTACGAATATCTTGGTCTTTTTTTTTTTCAAAAATTTTTTTCTTCCTGGTTGATGTTTGGTAGTATATTTTTACAATCAAACTCTCTGCCGGGTTTTTTCTCTCCGCAAGGATCTACCAACACGCTAAATTATATATATATATATATATATATATATATATATATATATATATATGCTTAATTGGAGTCGTACCTAATTTTGAAAATTAATTATTAATAATGAATTAGGCGGGAAATTTCAAAATTAGGTACGACTCCAATTAAGCACTTATTCTCAAAAAATTATCGCAAAAAGCCATTCTAACAAACCTTGTTTACAACATATATATATATATATATATATATATATATATATATATATATATATATATATTAGTACAATACTTATTATGTGTGTATTATACAAGTAATCGCCAACTCAGCGTATGAGTAGCACAGGGATCTGTGCGGTAAAGTAAGGAGCAGATGGTAGGTGTGGCGCTCCACCTCAGATGCCAAATAACAATCTCCTTGGTCTAGCGCTATTGAAAAGGGGATAGACTCCCTCGATGACTGGCTGATACCGACTTTAGGCCGCCCCGACGACTTTACTTACTTGGGTTCTGCATTCTCAATGGACCTTTTTTTACTTATTTCTCTTCTACATATTACTAAATTTCTCATGAAGTTTATATGTAACCCAGCAAAACACCACATCATAACGAAGTTTTTTTTAACAAAATGCACTTAATACTATTAAGGAATAAAGTAAATTCCAGCTGAATTTGTAATTATGTGCTTTCTCCGTACGCGCTTTAACCCCTTTTCTCGATATAATAGAATATACTATTAAATACTAACAAGAATCATTCACTCCTTCTTAAATAAAGGCAACAACATCATCATGGACCGCTGTTACAATGATTACCCATCAGTTTTACGGACAGTCTAGTTTGATATAAACGTCATCTCCATCTTTCCACACAATGTTAAAATCTTTCTAATTGTTTTCTCTTTGGTGAATTTGGAATTGTAGAAACGACGCATGGATAGGGTTAGTGGGGTGTCTTGTAGAAATGTCTCTTGCATCTAAAAACCAAAATTCCTCGTCTACTTTCACAATGGACGCTTCAATGAAAACTACAAAGAATCAAGCAGAGAGTCTTTGAATTCTTTTTGCATTCATTCGTTCTACTTCCCTACCCCCAACCCACATACCGCTCATAATTAATACCGGTTTTTTTTTCATATCAGCTGCAAGAAGAAAAGTATAAAAATACTTTTTTTTTAAATTCAATAAATTTTGACAAAATAATTATAAAGAGCCTGATTCCTTATTCTAAGAATTTAAAAAATTATTAATGGATATGCTTGCTTGCATATTCATATTTAAAGGTAAAATTATTGGAATAACAGAATGACGGTTTGCTGTAGGGACCCAAGACGTAATCCATTCTTTTATTCCATTGTAGTTTTTTTTTAACTTCCTGTGTTTCGATCTGTTGTAACCCTGCCATTATAAAAAAAAAAAAAAGAATTCGGGAATAAAAAAAAAAACCAGATCTGTTATTTTTATTATAAAAATCTTTAATGAACCCGACTGATTGGCATCGTTATATCAATTTTAATCATTTTTTATTCTTTTTCAATACTTTTATTATGAGATCTGTTTTGTGGTATATTCTTTTTTCATTTTCTTTCCTAATCGACTTCTTTCAATCTATTTTGCCAAAGAATTATTGAATGACAAAAGAATAATGAAAGTAGCAGAATAAGAGAATAATGGAATAAAGGTAAAAATAAAAGAGGATTAGATTTGAAAAAAAAAGGAAAAGAAAAAAAGAAAAAGGAATCGAACATAAACAAAACTGGGAAAAGGAAGAGCGGCTTATTATTTCTATGGTAACCGATTTTCTGTCGAAAATTACAAAAAAAAAAAAGATCTCCAAGCCTGTTTCTTTCAAGAAAAAGTCGACAAGAAAATAAATCACGCATGCGCACACACGTACACGCAGGTTTCACATATACAATCATTTATACAAATATCTGCATAGATATAACTTATATAAACACAACCTTTCAGGTATATGCTCCAACAAAAGCATATGATATATTAATGCAAACATACATATAAAAACATTACCCACACACTTATAATAGAATGAAAGAGAAGTTAATTTCCATATATATATATCTATATGAAAATTAGCTTCTCTTTTTCGATTTCATATCTATGGAGGCGCTCGTTGTGTAATTGTTATCTTCGTAAGAAATGAACTCATGGATCCAAGTTCAAACACTAGACGAGGTAGTTTGCATTTCACATAGCGTTAATACTCTTGGTAAAGGCATGAATCCAACTATTATCGCCCCAGGTATCAGTAAATAATAGGTCAGGCTGGCCTCTTTAACCTTGGTTAGGAAACCATTTTTGGAAATTGAAAACTCTGAATTCAAACGTATTAAGCTCCGTTTAAGAAATTGTTTACTATGTAATATCAACTTTACTATGGTAAGATATGCGTTCCTGTACGCATTGTTTTCAGTGTTGTTTTCAGCCAAATAGCCTCATATGTAGCCATGTCTATACTACAGTAAGCACCACTTGGAATTTAACGAAATACTGAGGGGAAATTGTAGATGATAACTATACAAGATTTATGCGTGCTGTTTGAAAAAACCCTTGAAGGACCATCACACAAAACAATAGATGTACGACCATTCATATGCTATTTCAGCAACAATAGTATAGAAAACAAGACGTGTTGGGGCTGCTGGTGAATCAAGAAAAAAAAACTCATAAGCAATGTCATCCAATGACTACTGCATTGACAGGCCAGGAAAATATTACATTCACGGCTTTGTGCGGACAATGAGTGATGACTGATAGGGATGGTGGGCGAAAGACAGTCAAAGGAATCCGTGCTGCCGACACGCCATGAGGATTATGATGTATATGAAAGAAAATCGTAAATCTTTATATGTTGGACTCTTCCGTCGATATTGACGGATGAAAACCCAACAATTCAGTTAAAGATGTGAAACGTTGACTATGATTTGTTGATAGTGGTGAAGGCTTGGGTGGAACTAGCCACACTTTTTGGATGAGTTGATAACAGAAGAATGATGCAGCAATGAGCCACAGATACTCCTGAACACTCCTTAGGTTTTGAATTCAGAATTTTCTTTCTCCTATACTGCTTTCTCTACTAAGGCTAGAGAACCTAATTTACCCTACGATTTTACTCATGCTTGACACTGCTGGAGAAGCAAGGACGAGCTCATGTGACATTCTGATGTAGACACATGGATACACCAGTGTTGGCCGACTATCAAAGACTCATATACAATAACTATGATTGCCTCGTCCCTATTACCCTTATGGCTCCCTCAACCTTTTTTAGCATATATGCTAGAACGCCATGATTGAAAGTCTCAGTGTCCTCGGTATGACGTTAAACTGCATTTAATAGTGAAGCTTCAATTTTGAAACTTTCGGGCTGTGGAGTACCCCTTCATCACAATTTCTTCCAGGTACATTCTGAACCCTTGTGATTGTACCTGGTAGGGTCCCATGTAAGAGTTGAATAGATAAAAAAATGAGTTTAAAGATGTGTTTAAGAAAAATTGGAATACCCAACAAGAATGAATAAAAAAACGTCACCGACATAAAATAAACCAAGGGTTGACAACCGCAAAATCCAAGCAATCAACTAAAACGAAGTTAAAATTTGAAAAATAAAATAAATTATCTACAATCTGTGTACTTTCTTATGAAAATCATTATCCAGATTCACTTTATATTTCACTGAGAAGTATTGTATTATTTTGTCATGGAAAGAGATTATTTCCAATTGAATTTTGTCTGTCAGAGATGATGATCTTCAAAGGCGAATGTCTGGTTACAAATTTCAAGTATTCATTACAATAGGATTAAATTCAATAAATATTGCTGGAAGTGTTGTCTGATATAATTTGAATAGATAATGTTAAATCTAATAAATAAGGATGTTTGTAATTATGTGCTAAATAGTTTTTTTAAATATATATATATATATATATATATTATATATATATATATATATATATATATATATATATATAGATGTTTCTCGGCTTGAATAATAGTCTCAATAAAAGGTGCATGTAATGGATAAAGGAAGAGTGACTTAGATAATAACAATAATGTAATTTCTTAATAAACTTTACAATGTCCCCTGAATCAATCGATCAATCTCTCTTTCATTCGTTCTGTCTCTGTTTGTCTGTCTCTCTCCCCTCTCTGTCTCTGTCTGTCCGTCTGTCTGTCTGTCTGTCTGTCTCTCTCTCTCTCTCTCTCTCTCTCTATATATATATATATATATATATATATATATATATATATATATATATCGAGAGATAGATGGGCATCTTATCAGTTACTAAAAGAATAAGATCTCTCCAAGTTCAGTAATACATGGGGAGTATTAGGCCCTAACCTTCCAACCTTAGAAGGGCTTAAGTTCGAAACTGTTCTATATCTTAACTGATTCCCCTTACGGAGACTAGTGAGACTGGCATGTTATTTTATTAATAGATGGATTATTTTCCAAGGTATTAGATTGAAGTGATCACCAGAGGCCTTACAACACCAGACACACGCACACACACATATGTGTGTGTGTGTGTCTGTGTGTGTAGAAAACAGTAATAACCGTTTTTTGTATACACTTTTCCATATCCCAATATCTAAAAAAATACACACACCCATCACTATCCAGACAATACTTTTTCCCACCCTAATGCCCTGATGAATGTATAATAAAAATCGAAACGTTTTAACGTTGACTTCGCCATCTAGAATATATATTTTTTTAATGCATTGCTTTTCTATTTTCTACATTCTTTCGGATTTATTTCCATATTTTACTCCCATATATATATATATATATATATATATATATATAAAGATAAATCTAATGAGTCAGACAAACCTACTAAAAGTTTCGCGTAATGCTCTTCTAAAATCTGATTTTAGCCCTGAAGAACATTAAGCGAAACTTTTAGTAGGTTTGTCTGACTCATTAGATTTATCTTTATTATTTGCTCTACTTAGGTATTGAGCACTTTTTACTTATTAGCTTTAGTTTCCTAGCGGTTTTGTATGAATATATATATATATATATATATATATATATATATATATATATATATATATATATATATACATTGTTTTTTTTCTTTGGCCAAATTTTGTACCAATAGATTATTTTGATTGGTACGATTATCCTGGACTTTTATTTATTCAAAAAATTTCTCCCCGGGTAATGTTTGGTAGTATATTTTTACAATCAAACTATTTGCTGGGTTTTTTCACCGCAAGGATTTACCAACAAGTTTGGTATATTATATATATATATATATATATATATATATAATATATTATATATATTATCTTTCAATTTGATGGAGAAAAGTGTATGACTTTATACAACTTTTGCCAGAAGGTTAATTTTTCAAGCGTCGTACAGCTGGCTTGGATTCAGAATATTACTACTCCTAGACAAGTTGGCGAGCTCAGCCCATGAAAATGATATGTGTCCCAGCCTGGCATCAAGTGTGTCAGTGAGCAGGGAAAAAATGCACGTCTGAGAGCGAAATACCTGTTTAGCCGGATTTTCTCAATGGTCGACAACTCTGTGCGCAAAACGAGCACTATCAACAACTCTTCAGACGACGCTGTTGGCCACTCCACCGCGAAGCAGTATCAGAATAAAAAAGACTGTCCCTCACTATCAGTTCATTATCCGTTTTTACGGTATAAAGCCAATTACATCTGGTAGTTTTGGTTTAAAAAAAGAATGATTAACTTGAATAGACTTTTTTAAAAAATTAGAACGGTTATCCTTATTTATGAAGATTTGAGATTTTTTCTTTTAAAGATTTGTTATTCAGTATTATTAGCGTTATTCGGACTATTGTCCCCATCTTCATTGTTATTTGTACAATGTTTCGGCCGATATATCCTCCGGCCTTCTTCAGGTATTTCTTGTCGGACTCGGGAACCTTCTCGGACTCGGGAACCTTCTTTTCGAACTCGGGAACTTTCTTGTCCTGATGTCCCTATGACATCAGGACAACATTCAGGAGTGACTCAACGCTTCGTAAACATCTCGTCCGAGTCAAACCCTCAACAGAATATAACATGACCAAAATTGTGTGTATCCCATCCCATACAGCTGTGGCAAAGAATACAAAGGTGAAACATGCTGCCCACTGAAAGTAAGACTAGAAGAACGTCGTAAAGCAGTGGTCCTAGGAGAAATAGAAAAGTCGGGTATGGCTGACCATATATGGAATTAAAAGGGAAACCATCTGCCCTTATGGGATGAAGTTAGAATAATAGATAGAGAAAAACATTGGAAGAGAAGACGCCTCAAAGAATCAGCACATATGATAGGCTGTACTGGGCTGTTAACTAGACCTAGCATAGAAATGAATACAATATGGGAACCCTTAATTAAGAAGGCCAGATCAGATTGAGGAAAAAAAAACACAATATGAGTCTAGGTAAAAAATCATACATAAGTAAAATTGGTAGATATTCTAGCCAAATCAAGACATTAGGTTTATAAGTTCCCAAAATTCACACTCAATTGTCCAATTGGACACATGACCGAGTGGGTTAGGCAGTTAGGTTAAAAGACAGTTCTAAGTGACAGTTATCTCTGGTTCCCGAGTTCAATAATTAATTAACACAACTCTTACCCCAGCTATGGTTAGCGGAATGAGAACAGGATACCCCCGTGGAATAAATAAAGGGTTAGGTTCAAAGTTCCGTGATGGCTCCCGAATACGACAAGAAAGTTCCCGAGTTCGAAAAGAAGGTTCCCGAGTCCGAGATGGTTCCCGAGTTCGACAAGAAATACCTGAAGAAGGTCGGAGGGTATATCGGCCGAAATGTTGTACAAATAACAATGAAGATGGGCACAATAGTCCGAATAACGCTAATAATACTAATCTTCAAGCCTCATCTCGAACATTCAGAGAGAAATATCTGTTATTCAATTATTTTTTTTAATTTTGTTTTTAAAGCATTTTAAACAACAAAATGCTAACTATTTTGCAGGCCTTTTTATAGAATATTTACTTTTCTCTCGTTGGATCAACAACAATCAACAACATATGTGTGCGTTTTTGAGCGAGTATGTTTCTATGCACTTGCGCGTTTGTGCGTATTAATTTATGGATTTTTCTGCTATGTAAACGAAAATAAATTCACAACCCACCCAATGCACACTTTTGCAAATGGTGAATGAATGAGAAAAAGGAATGCATTTCTCAATATAAGAGCCTTTTAATCTTACACGCCCTCCATTAACCAACATGAGCGTGCAGACGCGAGAGCAACTACATCTGTGTACGCATAACCTTGAGCGAACGATACGGTCAGACGCGCGCAGCTATCAGCACGCATGCGTCACGGGTACGCAGTCCATAAAACGTGAGATCTACGCTCATTGGCAAAGAGGTGATGAGAGAAGTTCTCTGTACAATGGACGCCATTTGTGAACTCTCACGCGACTTGTTATCGTTTCATCTCGTCCACACGACAGAAACCTGTTGAATAAAGAAGAGTAAGGAGAAGGGGAGGTACATAGGAGGAAAATGGCGGACTGGTTAGTGCCAAACGAACTAAAATTGGAAAGATCAAAGAGTGGTGTTGGGAAGGAGATAGAATAGAAATGAGAGAGGGGGAAAGGGGGAGCAAATCGAAAAGTTGAACAGAAAGAGAGAAAGAGAGAGAGAGAGAGAGAAGAGAGGGGGTAATGGATGTAATGACGATAAAAAAGGAGGAGTAAGAGAGGGAAGATAGAACTGAAAGAGAGAGAGAGAGAGCGTTGGGAAGGAATGTAGCAAACATAAAACAAGGAGCGGTAAGAGGAGAAGATGTAATTAAGAAATAGAGAGAGGGGAGATACGGAGAGAGAGAGAGAGAGAGATAGAGAAGGAGAAGGAGAGAGAATAGAAATGAGAGGGGAGTAGGGAAATTGTGAAAATCGAAACGTTGAAACACACAAGCAAAGAGGGAGAGAGAAAAAAAGGTAGGGACAGAGAGACAGATAGACATATAGAAATAAGGGCCATGGTGATAGTAGGAGAAAAAAGAAAAAGGTAAAATGTGATCGGAGAGAGAGGGGGGGGATGAATGAGAGAGTACATAGCGAGGGAGAGTAAGAACATGGGGTAAAACGAGATAGTTGCGAAGAGAGAGAGAGGGGGAGACACAGAGACAGAGAGAGAGTAAATATATATATACATGTTTGTGTGTGTGTGTGTGTGTGTGTGTGTGTGTGTGTGTGTGTGTGTGTTATAATTGTTTAAAAAAGATTATCATTAGTTACTTGAAATTATATAATTTCTTGCAAAAATAACTTCGACTTTAAATAAGCCAACAAGTGTTGACATGCCGTAAAACAAACCATCCAATCAAACCTAACGCTAATCATTGCATCTGGTGGTGAGGCTCACCATTACTCAGAGGTCCACACTGACCCCGAATTGTAGTACCTATCAGAGAACCACTTATGGGTAAAATACATGTGTTTGAGATAATCTTAAAAATAAGTTGGACCTACGTTTGCTCTTAAAGTCTTGACATTGCAAATATGTTTACCTGTTTAAAATGACTGTGAATATATATTTTCTGTACCGTATATAATTGGAGACTATAATTGATGAACTGTATAGCACATGGATCTGTGCGGTAAAGTGAGGAGCTGATGGTAGGTGTGGCGCTCCACCTTAGACGCTAAAAATAATCTCCTTTGTCTAGCGCTAGTGAAAAGGGAATAGACTCCCTCGCTGTCTGGCTGATACCGACTTTAGGCCAACCCGACGTCTTTACTTACTTATTCGACAAGAAATAACCAAACAATGTTCGACATACTGTAAAACCAACATAACTATTCCGGTACTATTGTCAGTGGCGAATCTAGTGTGTTACAGAACGGTAGAGTAGAAATTCAAAAATCACGGTAATTCTGAATTTACAGGCCTTTAAACTTTCACTGACCTTCTGGCTGTCCTCTGCTTGGTCAGTTTGATCGTGTAAGCAGGTGAACTTGGAATTTAGAGACTTCTAGCTTAGGTTTTGAAAGAGGCAGACGTGTCTCCAAGATGGCTATTTCTTCTGGGTGTGATGGTTAACTTGGAGCTAAATAAAGACGTCTGAGAAATATACAAATATTTGTGTCCGTTGCTAAATACAACAACAAACAGGGATGAAGAAATACAATAAGTCAAAAGGGGACAGACTAGAAAAACAAAGAGAACCACCCAACATAGAAGAAATAGCAGATGTGTCCAAACAGCAGTGGAGAGACACAATAAGATAGAAAATAACTACAATAGAATTATAGCAAGAAGAAAAGGGTTATAAAATAAGAAGGCAAGGGGAACCACCCACACATCTATGAAAATTCCTTGCGACATCTTTTAAAACTCTTTAGTCGCTATCTGCAATGAAAGTAAAATCTGATTTATTTGTGATTGCACAGTCTTGCAAAAACTTTCTGAACCAATTAGTTTATTTGACGACCCCACCTCCAGTGTTTTGAACTGTGTGCTGTCTTATGTAATGCCGCAAGCAAAAGAACCGATTATGCCATAACTTTCACAATGATGTTGGACGATTCCATTGAGTTTAGGTTAAGGGATAACCGAAAATTAAGATACTAACATTTACTAATACAACATGTTTAAAACTATACAAATAAAACATTGTACACGTATTCCCAGGACTACTATACAACTCTTTGAATTTCAGATAGCGCTAATGTCCTTGGAAAAGATATGAATCCAACTATTCTCTCTCTAGCCAAGGAAAAATAGTAGATTAGGCTGAGATCTTTAACCTTTGTGTGACAACTCGTTTATGGGAATAAGAACTATGAATTCAAACCTGTTAAACTCCGCTTAGAAATTGACCTTGTGTCACATCCTGTTCGTTCGGAGGGATCAGTAAGTACATACTATGCTGCTTTTCCACATAGTCATCCAAAAGATTGATGCACTTGTCCCATCGGTGTACGAGCGTATAAATACCCTTGGCATCAAGTAAACTGTTCTTCGTTTAATTGCTTTGGGGCCCAACGGAATGATACCCCAACTTCTCATGGAAGATTTCCTGAAGGACTAATTTCAGAAGATCAAAGTTTGCGGCGGCATAATATTGAACAAAAGCTTATTATCAAAAGTTATTACTCTGATTGAATGTTTGATCCAAGAACATAGACGGTGCAGATTGATATTAACATGGCTGTGCAACTTAAACTTCCAAAATCAAATGTCCATTAAATCGTACACGAGAAGTTGGGATATTGGAAAGTGCCACCTCGTTGGTTTCAAAGCAATTAACCGTAGACTAATTGATTTGACACCATGTTCGTCAAGGAGGTTATTTATTCCTTCGTGCACGATGGGAGAAGTGGCTAACGTGCTAGATTGTGACATCGTAAAAGCGAGTTAGAACTGCAGTCGCACTATTATGTTCACATTTGGACTAACACCATTTGGAAAGGTATGAACCCGCCTATACCTCCAGATATGGGTTAAATGGCTACTGTTCTTCTACAAGGATGGATTTGGCTTTAAATAACACTCGAAAGTCTTCAAGTCATTAAACTATGAAACCGAAACCAAACCAAATACAGAGCCGCGGTAGTGTAAACATTGTCTTTATAACTGTAATGCAATGTTAAAACTAATGAAAATTACTTTTTATTTCTTTTATTTCTTTTCTCTTTTTAGCATAAATATGAAAAGCTTATTAAATTTATTTTTAGATTTTAATTAATTTTTCAAACTGAGTCTTGATTTCGTTGAAAACACTTTGTAAATAACTATGTTACAGTCAATACAAATATCGTTATGATTCATAAATCTTTTAACATGGTCAAAAAATAGGACGGTCGTAAAACACACAAAGTGAACGACAGATTGCTTATTGCACTGAAACGATATGGACAAGTCATATGACTCTTTTTTTAATACGAAGTGCAAAGGAAGTTCTGCTGCTCAGGTTCTGAGCTAGAAAACTTTGAGTTTCGTGGAACAGTACTTATACTGTAAATTTAGTTGGTATATTTCATCTATAAATACGCCCTCTCTACTTCTTAACCTATTTTTTGTTCTTTTCTGTTATCATTTCTTTCTATAATGTTTTTTCTCCACAATACAACCTTTACTTTTAACCTCTAGTTAACTTTAACTTCTCTCATCTCTTGTCTTACCAAACTGATATCAGGACCTGGATATAACAACTAGTATATATAATCCTCGTATTGCACATCGATCGGTAGTCTTAGAACGTCTCTATTGCGGATAGTGAGCTTCTGCTGTATACATGTAGAGGTGCTTAATTATCGTTCTGCGTGAATTGTCTTCTATATGTGTCTTTACCGCCATGTGTCACTCCGAACGTTATTTTACAGCTATCCTTGTATCTGCCGATAAATTTAACATGACCACACCGACTTCCTTCTCTTCCTTTTTCGTTTTTTCCCGGCAATTTTCAAAGAGGTTTACACGCTTGACGCAGAGGTGTTGCCTCACACAAGGATGCGTATACTCACCCCAAATCCCTGGAGAACGAGAGCGTGGCAGAAACGAGAACTGGCGGACCAGACAAAGGGAACTGATCTGCGCTAATTGGATCATAAAAATAAGCCGGGTGAGTAGAGACGCACATGGAAATTGGTATGGTGACAACTTATTAAAAGGCTAAAGGTAGGAAGAAAGAAATGGATGGAAAAAGAAAGGAACGAACGAAGGGGGGGGGGAGAAAGAAAGAAAGGATGGGAGGAAGGGGAGAAAGGAAGGAAGGAAGCTTATGAAAAGAGAAAGATAATAAGTAAGGTAAGAAATGTTATGAAAAAAGGAGGGTAGAAAGGTTAGGCATTCCATAAATGGACAGAAGAAGAGATGGAAGGAAGGACAAGAAAATCAAGAAGAAATGCGAAACGAAGCACTGAAAAGTGAATGAAAATGAGAACGAGAGAAATAAAGAAATTTGATAAAATGAGGAAGAATGAAATCATGTGGCAAAAATGTTGCATTATTTCAGGAATTTTAATGCTGATTTTCAGAGAATATATACATTCATCTTCTAAGAAATTGGCGCAACACAATCTTTTTTGGTTCTTCCAAGTATTTTGCTTTGGAAAGTACTAAGCTAAGCTTAGGACCTATAAAAATGAGGGAAGGGAAAATCTAATTATAAAGAGGAAAAAGAAAAAAGAAAGAAAGAAAGAAAGAAAGAAAGAAAAAAGAAAGAGAAAAAAGAAAGAGAGAAAAAATTGAAGAAAGATTTGAAAATTAAGAGAAAGGAAGATTTTAAGGGAAAAAGAAAGAAAGGAAAAGAAAAAGAAACAGCTGAAGAGAGAAGAAAAGATTTGAAAAAAGAAAGAAAATAAGATTTGAAGAAAGAAAGAAAGAAAGAAAGAAAGAAAGAAAGAAAGAAAGATTTTAAGGGCTGAGAAAGAAAGAAAAAGAAGAGATGAAACGAGAAAGAAAGAATAAAAGATTTGAAGAAAGAAAGAATGAAAGTATGGAAGCGTGAAGAAAGAAAGAAAGAAAGAAAGAAAGAAAGAAAGAAAAAGAAAGAAAGAAAAAGAAAGAGATGAAACGAGAAAGAAAGAATAAAGATTTGAAGAAAGAAAGAATGAAAGTATGGAAGCGTGAAAGAAAGAAAGAAAGAAAGAAAGAAAAGAAAGATTTAAAGAAAGAAAGAAAAAGAAAGAGATGAAACGAGAAAGAAAGAATAAAAGATTTGAAGAAAGAAAGAATGAAAGTATGGAAGCGAGAAAGAAAGAAAGAAAGAAAGAAAGAAAGAAGATGACAGAAAGTGCACATAAAATAAATCAAAGGAGAGATAGGAAAGCAAATGACAAAGAAGAAAGGTGAATAAATAAATAAATAAATGAAAAAAAAAGAATATAACTAAGTAAAAAGAAAAGAATACGAAAAGGAAAAAGGAAAGAGGGAAATAAAAATAAACTGGATGAATACTTCAACATAACATCTTAAATCGTAACAGAGTTATACTGAGCATTTTTCTCCCCTTCATAACATCTCTCAGGACTTTAAAGGGTTACTTGGTGGTGTCCATCTTCTCTTCAAGTTACATGAGACGGGTTGCACTATGTTACATAGTACCAGCAGCAAGAAACAATACTTAAACCAACCTTGTAGTTATAGCACTACAACCATGAGATTGCAATCACACACACACACACACACACACACACACACACACACACACACATATATAATATATATATATATATATATATATATATATATGGTATTTGTGGAAAAGGTGAGTTACTGGTGAAAATGGTCACAATGGTTAGTTGATGCAAGTTTCACAATGATAAAACAGCGATATAACAAATGTAAACTGGTCAATACGTGAGTAGAGCAAATTTATTATAATAATGGTACACAGTAATAACCTACTCGAGTTTCACCATAAGGATCTTCAGGGTTAAATCCACTGGATTAATCAAGATATTGATTAATTGCAGTCGATTGCACGTGTAATCGACTGCAATTAATCAATATCTTGATTAATCCAGTGGATTTAACCCTGAAGATCCTAATGGTGAGACTCGATTAGGTTATTACTGTGTACCATTATTATATATATATATATATATATATATATATTATTATTATTATTATATTGTTATGTAATTGCTTATATATTATTATAATGCTTATATATTGTTATATTGTTATGTAATTGCTTCCCATTACCAATGTTCACAGCAACCCGCCTAAATTCTGGAGGTGTTCATAGGGACGTGATAGGTTAAAAAAAAAATTATAAAAGTATGTGTTTTGAATTTTAGTCAGTTTGAGGTCACGCAGTACGAGGGAGCAGACATGTCTTTTTTATTTTGTGTGTCTTTTGTTTGTTTGTTGTTTTGTTTTTTGTTTTTTGTTTTTGTTTATTTGAGAGTAATGTAGTAAATTTTAGAATCTCCTTTAACTAGGGATTTGTCCTAAAGAAGATGGTTTCAAAGTCCGTTTAGATGCCCGGCTTGATTTATTAAAATATTGATAAACCAAATTATGAATACAATAAATCATGAGTTGTAAATAGCGGTTTGTCCGCTTCCTTCCTACCTAGGATAAAATTACAACTTTCGAGTCTAGCCGCGACCTTAGAAGATATATATATACATATATATGTATATTATCTTGAAATGAAATGGCAATGTCCGATGAAGCAAAACATGTTGCATGAATAGAACGTTTTCAACAACTTCATTATAATTTTTATTCAATCGTATTTCTGAGCACGCACACACCGAGACACACACCACAAATGCACACACACACACACACACACACACATATATATATATATGTATATATATATATATATATACATATATATATATGCATACATTAAATTAAATATATAATTAGCTCGTTATATACATTATATTAAACATATAATTAGCTCACCTGAGCTATTGTTTTATTGTTTTTTTATTACTTAATATTTAAATAATTTTATTTGCTTTACACTGTAATGTATTTCGGCAAATTCTGTGGTATTTTTACATTTTACCTAACGATGAGAGATCCAATTTGATATATATATATATATATATATATATATATATATATATATATATATATATATATATATATATTATATATATATATATATAAAATATTTGTGTGTGTGTGTGTGTGTGTTGTGTGTGTGTGCGTGTGTGTGTGTGTGTGTTAATATGATTGAAAAAATGAAAACGAAGTTGTTTAAAACATTCTACTCATGCAACATGTTTCGCTTCATCGGACACTGCATTTTCATTCTAAAATAATAACGGAAATGTTGACGTAATTGTCATGGAAACAGACGCTGAACGTTGGTTGTTTTCTGACTTAGAAAAGGTCGGTCTGAAAAAACAAAAAACAAGAGACTAATTAAAGCGTCCATGTATAAAGTTTGAATTAATTTCACGCTACCAAACAACTAAACAAAACACACTCATTCTTAATCTCTGTTTTAGTCAAATTAATATTAAAACAAAAATGAAATAGTAATAAATGGAAATTAATAGTATTAAAGCAGACCGAGAGACTCAAACTTCAGTTATATTTTATTGTATTAATAATAAATATCAAATAATATTTACTTATATAATAATATTCAATATATTTTGTAGTAATAGTTATATTATCTGCTTCTCAAATAATCTTCAAATTTAAAACTCCAAAGGTTCCTAGGCAACTAAACTTCATCATCCTCACTATAATAACTATGCTAACATTTTTGTTTCATTTTAACAGCAAATAGCGAAACAAGTTATTCAAATAAATTGTATATATAATACATATATATATATATATATATATGTATATATATACATATATATATATATATATATATATATATATATATATGATTGTATGTGTGTGTATGTATATGCGTGTGAGTAGTCTTGACGTATTATTTATGACGTCGATCTTGACATATGAGGATCCAACAGTTCGATTAAAATGTAAACTATCGGATTGCCTTCACAATTGATTTGTTCATAGTCCTGAGGGCCTATGTAGAACCAGCCACACGTTTTAGATAAGCTGATAAAATAAGGATAGTGTACAAGTCGTGCCACATATTCTCCCGAACAACATTCCTTTGAATCTAGAGATTTTTCCTTCTTCTAGACAGGTTGCTCAACCAAAGCTAAAGTGCCCCTTCTGCTCTAATATATATATATATATATATATATATATATATATATATATATATATATATGTGTGTGTGTGTGTGTGTGTGTGTGTGTGTGTGAGAGAGAGAGAGAGAGAGAGAGAGAAAGAGAGAGAGAGAGAGAGTGTGTGTGTGTGTGTTGACCAAGATACTCTCCTGAAATGTGACCAAATAAATATTGTGAACGGGATTGTTTACGGACTGCAATATGCCGTTTTATAACAATATATTCATTCATTCGGGCACTTTATATTTGACAAAAGGCTTCAGAAGCTCCTTATAGTCAAATCATTTCGGTTGTCATGTAAGATCCACTTTCCAATAGTAAACAATTTAAAATATAGCTGAGCTTCCATGAAAGCAATATAGTGCACATTTTTCTCTCAACTACATTTTTCTTCTGTCTTATTTTACTTCAGTTCTTCACTTTCCCAATCTACTTCAGAGGGTCAAAAATTGTTTAGATGCCAACTCCCAATCCATAGCTTTTTTTCTCGAGAAGGACGTAAGCATTCTTCTTTCTTTTCTTGTTTTTTTTTTTTACTAACATCTGCTATTTGTAATAAAGAATGGACACTATATAGGCACCTTGCCGTGAAACAAGATTCAGCATGCCACTCTCAGAGAATTGGGCACTCAAGAAAAAGGGACTTAGTAATTCTTATTAATCCCTTTATATATTTACTTCTAGTCAAAATCTACATCAGCACATGACGACGTGTCCTTAGTTGGTTACCAAAGATGAATGTCGTATCTTTTTATCGCGTCATTCTTTTGTCTTACACTCTAGTTTAATATATTTCAACACATTATACCGAGTTCGATTTCTGGACAATTCTGTTTGCATTCCACTTCGTGCTAATGACATCTGGATAGGCATATATATATATATCTTCTTTCTCTTGCTATGGGTAAATAGTAAGGCATTCAAGGGTAAGTAGCATTGATAAGGCAACCATTCTAGAGAAGGAAAACACTTAATCAAACAACCTTTATTCTGCTTACAAAATGACTATCTGGCACATCCTGGACGTGTCAGGGGTTCTAGGAAAATTTATACTCACTATCTATCACTATCAGTTTACTTACATCTATCATATATATATATACATATATATATATATATATATATATAT
Source organism: Doryteuthis pealeii (assembly GCA_023376005.1). Lineage (NCBI taxonomy): Eukaryota > Metazoa > Mollusca > Cephalopoda > Myopsida > Loliginidae > Doryteuthis > Doryteuthis pealeii. The sequence goes on from CM042148.1 coordinate 6,065,851, forward strand.
ATATATATATGTATATATATATATATATATATATATATATATATATATGTGTGTGTGTGTGTGTGTGTGTGTGTGTGTGTGTGTGTGAGAGAGAGAGAGAGAGTGTGTGTGCGGAGAGAGATTGAATTTAGAGATCTCATCTTGGCTCAAAAAAGAGGTAGAGTGTACAATTTTTATCTATTAATATATATTGAAAATCTATCAAGTCTGCAATTTTTATTCTTAAATATTGTTCATAAAATAATAAGTTATTTGAATTTTTGTTTATCAATAAATTCTTCTTTTTATTTATCTTCATATATAGAGTTTATTTTTTAAAATATGAATATTTTATTCGTAAAAAAACGAACGAGATGCTTTTAGGTATTAAAAAATCGTGTGGAAAAGTTGAGGTTTTTGTTTTATTTAATGTTTAATTGTCTGAAATCTTTTAAAGTTATTAATTTAATTTATTTTAGATGTTTTAGTTTTTAAATCACGATGCATTTATCGAATAAAATCGCAGCCATTTTTTTATAATGAAATACACAACTCAGCTAAAAGTCATAGAAGATTAGAAAAAAAAGTCAAATTCATGAAAAGATATTGATTTTAAGAATCTATCTATCAATACATATCTATCTTTCTATCAATTCTTTTTTGTTCATATCTATTTATAAATCTATTTCAGTCTATTCATATCTATCGTTCTATCAATCCAATCCTTTTTATATCTATTCCCGTTCTTTCATAACTCTCTCATTTCCTGTATATATATATATATATATATATATATATATATATATATATATATATATATATATAATCTTGTGGTGATTTAGGCTCAGCTTTCGAAATTAAAATTGTTATATTATATTAAAGAATTATGTCATTTAAAGAATCGTTTCTTGTTTTGATTATACTTGGGTTATACCATTACAATTAATCATACAGTAATACTAAACAAGTTTCTCAACTTAAGTCAAATTGGCAGCCTGCAAACCTTTTCCTAATAGAAAGTAAAACATTTCAGGCAACTAATTTACGCCTATCATTTTAAAAATGACTTCCCCATTTTCATCTATCTATCTATCTATCTATCTATCTATCTATCAATCAATCATCAATCAATATATATATATATATATATATATATATATATATATATATATATATATATATATATATATATATATATGATGTTGTTATACAGTTCACTATACTAGCACCTAGAAATATTGGTAGATAAATAAAATTTAAAACACAGCATGTTCTTTCTGATCTTCATTTTTTCATACTTCTAGAAAAACCAAACATTATTTCCCCAAATATATATATATATATATATATATATATATATATATATATATATATATATAGAGAGAGAGAGAGAGAGAGAGAGAGAGAGAGAGAGAGAGAGAGAAAGAGGGAGATTGGAAATACCAACAAAAACGGTATCTTGCGTATGACACTAAACTGCATCCAATGGTGATGATTAATTTCTGATGATCTTTGGAATTCGGGATACCCATTCATTGCCATCCATTAATCCTTAGTCCACTCTGGTAGTACCATTAATCCTATGTCCACTCTGGTAGTACCAAATACGCTCCCATAAATGGGTCAAATTGATTTGTTTAAAAATTATATGTATTCAACAGGACCGTTTCAAAATAAAAGCTGTTAAGAAATAACTACACAAAATATTAATAAAACGCACTATGCACGGGATTCCTTAATTTTCAGGCATAAAATATCACTAGACGTGTTGACATGCCGTTAAAATTAATCATTAATGCAAGAATTAAATGTCTAATTATTCTTAGATTTACTACTGTTAATAGATTTCAGAAATTGCCTTGTGTAAGGATCGAATTCAAGACTTTCGGATTACGACACGTTAAGGTACTGATGATGAGACTGCGGGGTTGGGTACTGCTTTGTCGACCCATAAATGTGTGTTACCACTAAATAATAATACCCTATGATAATCAGATTCATCGCAATCGTGTAATAGGGAACAAATTAACGTCATAACCAATTATGACCGTGATTCAAACATGTGCTTACACAAAAAAACAACAGAAAAAGAAATAAGAATGGGTAAAGAACGCGATTCCCTAACTTCTACGCATAAAATCACCCTAAACGAGTTGATATGCCGCTAAAATCCATCAATAAATAGACTTTTCATATTTATTATTCATAAATATGTAGACTTGTAAGAACATTATACAATCAAAACAGATATGATTAGGTATTATTCATTACAATTCATTATATCTGCAGCTTCTACTGATTCAATGATGAAAATTCGACAAATACCATGTTCTTGTCAATCACTACATTTTTATACATGTAAAATCTTCAGTTGGCAAAGGACTTAAGTATTTCAACATACTACTAACTAACTAACCTGAATGTCATTAAATTCGCCCTCAGCTCCAACACCCCCCTCGGCTGTTCCACTCGTCTTCTTTTTTTTCACTATCATCACTAACCTCTTTATATCTCTCCACTTTCGGCGTCACCAATGGCACCTCCAGTATAGACACCCCCACACCAACCTGTTCATTACCCTCCGCCTTGATCAGCTACAGTATCCCCACCCACTCACTCCTCTTTTTTTCTTTTTTTCCCCTTTTTTTCGGTTCGTTAGCTTTGATCTTATATCGAATCATTGACACTTTCAAAGACTGTAAAAAAAAAAAAGAGAAAGAAAAAGAGAAAAATCGAAATGGAGAGTAAAGGGAAGATTTATTAGACTTACAGCTCGACAACAACACCGTTTCCAACTATCAATACTCAAACTCTCGTGTAACCTCATGATGAACGTGACCTCAGACACACACACACAACACTGAATTCATTATCACACCAACCGAAAGCCATCATTTCGATTTAAGTCATAAACAATGCCAGCCAATCGATTATTCGATTATGAAAAACACATTCAAAATAATAATGATTTACTTTACCTATATTAGCATCTAATTGTTATCTCCCTTGAAAAATATAAAGATAAGAGTTAGTGGGACCAGAGACCCCACGCCATTATCTCTCGCAGCAATTTGTCACTTTTGCTGTTCATACAAAAATAGAATTATTATAGGATAAATTACATTGGACCACAAAGATTTGTTTACACTTATTACCATCTAATAGTCATCTCCCTTGAGAAGATATAATTATCAATATGAGTGCGGTCTTAGATTCCATGCCAATACGTTAAACACTCTCATAGCAATGTGCCACTTTTGCTCTACATATGAAAAATAGTTATTATAGGATACATTACATTGGACAACAACATTTTGGTATTACAGAGAACAATCTTTGCGACAGACAGACAAAGGAAATTTGATGTAATTGGTTATTGTAAGTATGTATATATACTCAACCCTTTCGTCACAAGTAGGATGCGACATGATGTCAATTTGTATATTAGTACAGATAGTTTAACTTCAGAGTTTTCCTTCTTCAATACTGCTTGCCACGTCAAGACTAAAGAGCATAATCTGCACTACTATTTGCATCTGTGTGGGTACCTGTTGCATGGCGACTTTATATGTGGGTGGGATGGGGTGAACAGATAGATTTTTTAAAGTGAATTAGGGCAAAGTGAAATGCAAACAGATTCTTACGGAATTTGAACTCGGGTCCCCGAATCCATTTCCTATGACGATAGCCATTACGGGAAGAATGCCTTTCTACTGGATTAAAAGCGTTTGTTTTATACTAAATCAAGCATATTGATTTCGATTCCAGGCAGTCAGGATATTGTATGATGTATAGCTTATATCATTGATCTACCTAAAAAGGAATCTTTTATTCACTTGTTCACGTCAAATTCGCCCTCATGAAGCGTTTCCCAAAAAGCAATGACACTCAATGGTTGTGGATTCTAATACCTAAAAGAGACGCAAAACTAAAACCAGAGATCAGAGAATCGATGTCAGCAAGTTCAAATATAAAGTGAATCCACGCGCAACGGCCATATGGCATTAATTTATGTTAGTTAAACTTTCTGAGGTTTCCTACAGCTGAATGGTATGCTTGATTTAACAAACAACATGCTAATGATTAAGATCAGAAAATCGCATTGGAATAAAGGTCTATAAAAGACGTAAAATGACCTAATATGAGAGAAAAGGATTATGGACTTTTCTTAAAATACACTTCTTGCATTCTCATATGGATATTTTTTCCAATGGATCTAGTCGTTGTTAGCAATTAGTAAAGTTAAAAGTTTCATCAGGGTATATTTGAGATGGAAATATTCGGTTCTTGTCATAGAGCTAAAGAATCTATGAAACATGAAGATAACAGTGATATCAATTGTAGCTGGTGCCCTTAGAACAGTCCCTAAAGGCTGGGAAAAAGGAGTGGGGGATTAGAATCGAGACTATACAGACAACAGCATTATTACGATCGGCTAGAATGCTCAGAAAAGTCCTGAAGACATGAGGATACTTGCTGTCAGCTAACGCTGGTGGGAAAAACTCTTGAATTCCTATATACAAACGGATAACCTTAATCCCGACCAGAAGATTAGACCAAATGTTAATTAACAAGAAAAAAGAACTTGTCATCTAGTAGATATTGTCGTCTGTTGGACCACAGAGAGAAAAGGAAAGAAAGCGAAAAGATAGACAAATACTTGGACCTTGTCAGAGAACTAAAAAAAACATGAGTGACTGTGGTACCAATCGTCGTTGTTGCACTTGAACCGTTCCAATGGAAATAACTAGGATTGGTACCAAAAATTTGGGAAAAAAGGCAGTGGGAAGAAGAAATCAGATGAAGAATCGAGACAATCCGAATAATGGCTTTATTAATATCAACTAGAACTCACAGAAGAATCCTGGAGAACTGAGGAGAATTGCTGTCTCAGACATCAGTGAAAGACTACCAGATAAAACTAGTATGAAAAACTCGCAAGGAGTCATAAATACTCTTTACATGAGTACAAGAATGTCGCTTTGGAATAAAGGTCTATAAAAGAAGTAAAAACATTTGATCCAACCTAATATCTATCTCTCTATTTTCTTCTTTCTCTATCTATCCATCTTTATCTCTATCTTATTGTTAGCAAATCGCTTCGGTACGGATAGATTGCGATAGCTGGACTGACGGATAGATTTACAGATAGATAATACCAGACTTTGGTACCGTGCGATTGAAAATAAGACAAAGAAATGGAGAAATTCTTGCCGGTATTTAAACAACAATACTGATAAGATGTAGATTCCTTAAGACTACATTTCCCAACGCGCCTTCGACTACGCAGGCTGCCGACTCCTTTCGATTCAAATCAGATTTATCAACTCAATAGCGCATGCGTAAGATTTCCATCGTACCTCAACTGCCCCCTTTCTCTGCTTCTCCCATTGAATCTCTAACCCTAATTCACACATACACACACTCACACACACACACACACAAACACACACGTGCTCTCATCCCGCCTCTCTCTCTCTCTCTCTCTCTCTCTCTATCTATCTATCTATCTATCTATCTCTATCTCTCTCTCTCTCTTATTTCTTTCCTCTTCATCTATTTCAGTTATTTTCATACCCTCTCATTTTTCTTCTTTTTCAAAATAGTTGTTTATTATTCTTAGAATCTCTCTCTCTCTCTCTCTCTCTCTCTCTCTTCTCTCTCTCTCTCTCTCTCTCTCTCTCTCTCTCTCTCTTATTTCTTTCCTTTGAATCTCTTCATCTATTTTAGTTCTTTGTATACCCTCTCATTTTTCTTTCAAAATAGTTGTTCATTCCTAGAATATCTTCTCCCCCTCTCTTTCTCTGTACTTCTCTCTCTCTCTCTCTCTCCTCTCTCTCTCTCTCTCTCTCTCTCTCTCTCTCTCTCTCTCTCTCTCTTTCTCTCTTATTTCTTTCCTTTGAAACTCTTCATCTATTTTAGTTCTTTGTATACCCTCTCATTTTTCTTTCAAAATAGTTGTTCATTCTTAGAATATCTTTCTCCCCCTCTCTTTCTCTGTCTCCCCCTCTCTCTTTCTCATTCTTTCTTCTTACTTTCCTTTGAATCTCTTCATCTATTTCAGTTATTTTTAAACCCTCTCTTTCTCTTTCTCTCTCTCTCTCTCTCTCTCACCCACTCTCTCTCTCTCTCTCTCTCTCTCTCTCTCTCTCTCACTGTATGTTAATCGCGCCTCACCATGCTTTACTTCATTATCTTACTTTCTCTTCCCAGCTTACCTCTCGTCCACAATGTGTGTCACTTTCTGTTCACACATCTGATTATTCTCTTTGCAATTCTTCTTAATGTTTCCCCTCTTTAAAAAATGTATTTCTAACTTACTCTCCCCCTCTCTTTCTCTTCACAATTCCTCCCCCTTTCCCATTTTCGCCCTCCCTCTCTCTCAATTCAAGTATTTGCATGCGTACATTTCTTATCTCTCTTTTTTCATTCATGATCTTTCTTGCTTTTATCTCTTCGCCCTATGTCTGATTTTTAATATGTCTCTTAATCAATTACCCCTCTTTCTCTTTCTCACTTTCTCTTCCTTTTACTTTTTCTAATTCTCTACCTCCATATCTCACACTTACACTCCATATATATATATAATATATATATATATATATATATATATATATATATAAAGATAATATATATATATATATATATATATATATGTATATATATATATATATATATATATATATATATATATATATATATATATAACAACCTAACGCAACACACACATATATATTTATACATATATATGTATATATGTGGGGGTGTTGTGTTAGGTTGTGAAAAATATAATGTATATAGATGTGTGCGTTTCTGCAAGTGTAGGTGTGTGTAAATATGTGTGTGTATGTTTCTAGCAAACCAGTCAGACCTTACCCACGGAGATAATTAGAACAGCACAATCTTGCTGTTACTAAGCAATCAACATATTTGTGCAATTGTATTTTACACACACAAACACACACATATATATATATATATATATATATATATATATATATATATATATATATATATATATATATATATATGTCTGTGTCTCTGTGAGTGTCTGCTGTGTGTGAGTGAGTAGGTGTTATTACCTCACCTTTATATTCGCTGTTTCGCTGACAAACTTTTTTTATTTTCATATTCTGCTTTTTATTTATTTATTTTTATTATCGCCTGGCTTCTAAAACTGTCCAATCATCAAACAGGCATATTTACTTTAGATAAGATCTATGTATTTATCATTCATCTACTATTTCATTGAAAGATAGTTAAATGGTTCAGATATTAACTGTGCCTCAGCAGGAAGGATAGAGACAAGCATTACTCATCTTAGTCAACAAATTATCAGACAGATAGATAGATAGATAGATAGATAGATAGATATAAACAATACTGATACGAATAGATAGATATATATTAATAATACTGACATGAATAAATAACTAGATAACAGATATTACTTGAATGTGATAGATAATTGACAATACTGATATAGATAGATAGATTGATAGATAGATAGATATAAAGAGAGAGAGAAAAGAGAGAGAGAGAGAGAGAGGTGTAAATCCTGATAGATTATAGGTTAGTGCGATCAATAGTCTAATAAATATACAAATTAAATATCGCAGCTGTTTCATGTCTCTAAACGAACTGATTGTCTGGATAAAAGAAACAATTTGTAGAACAACCATCTCTTCGAGCTGATTGGCAAAACTCATTTTTGGCACCAGAAACAGACTGTATTCTTTAACTTTGAACGATCATCTAAAGTAACGCGTTTCAGATCTCCCTTACAAATTGAAATTCTTTGAATTAAATCAGATTAAAGATCCTACTATTTACGCATAGCTGGAGGGAGAATAGTAAGATTCATACATTTCCTAAGGGTATTACCACTATGCGAAATGCAAACTGCCTTGTTTAGGATTTGAACTCTGGCTAGTCAAGGCCACATTATGCGACGATAACAGTTAAGTCAAGAGCACCTCATAACAGAGCTTACACTTATGCAAGTTAAATTCATCAAAAGTCGACTGAATTCTGTTTAATGTTTTATGATTATGTTTGTTACAAATTTACTCATGCGGCAAAGAATAAGAATATTAAACAATATTAAAATTTTAACTATATTTAAAAAAATGTGCAATTGCATCATATCCATATTACATTAGGGGTGACGTTCGTGCTGTAATCATCATCTTCTAAGGAAATGGAATCGGCTACCAGAGTTCAAATACTGAACGAGTGTTTTACATCGCGCTAATACACTTGGGAAAGGTATGAATCCAACTATTCACGATCAAGTTATAGATAAAAGAGTAGGGTAGACTGACCATTTAAATCTTGGTTAGGCAATCATCTAGGAGAAAGAAAACTCAAACTTTCGCTTCAGAAATTTACCTTATGTTACATCATACTCCTGTCGAGGGTCACATATATATATATTATATATATTATATATATATATATATATGTGTGTGTGTGTGTGTGTGTGTGTGTGTGTGTGAAGAAATTTTTTTTAAATATAACAGACACAGGATGTTATGATCAAAGGAAAAATTTTATATGTCTATACTTAGGTATTTCGGTTCATGATAAACCATCATCAGGACGATGCAAAATAAATTTTGTAAGGGAGAAAAAATGAAAAATGTTAAGTGTATGGTGAATGTATGAATATAATGTTATTTACCGTTATTTTTATATGTGCATTTATATAGGAAAGCTGATGACGTGATCATTGCATGCGTCATCTTATGATCTTCATTTTCCGTTTTTTCACATGCAATGATCCCGTCATCAGCATTCGTATTTATAACGCACATATAAGAAATAACGGTAAATAACATTATATTCACACATTCACCATACACTTAACATTTTTCATTTTTTCTCCCTTACAAAATTTCTTTTGCATTGTCCTGATGATGGTTCATCATAAACCGAAATACTTAAGTATAGACATATAACATTTTTCTTTGATGATAACATCCTGTGTCTGTTATATTTTTGATAACATTTTCTTCACATATTGTCGGATATAATTCCTCATCGTATTTCCACACACACACACACACACACACACACACATATATATATATATATATATATATATATATATATATATCCCTAGAAATATCCTATTCATCTTTGATGCTCTGATTAAACCGTGGAATTTCTGCAGGTTTAGTTAGTTGGGGTCAATGTCTCATCTTTACTTTCCGATTATTTTTAGCAACACACAATAATATGTTTCTATTACTGTTAGTTTCCTATCTTTCTCACGAGGCAATTTTCAACTCAATTGTGGAGTCACCACGAATTCACTATTAACATAAAAAGTATTTATTATAACAAGTAATTTAAGTACATAGCAATAAGATGTGCACTGTTCTTCCTAACATAGAGATTAATGTTAATTGCCTTCCCGGCCTCGCAAGCGTCTTTGTTGTTTTTGTTGCTCGTGACTTATGAAAACCTTTACCACACGTGTTTTCAGGATTACGTCAGAGATACATGAGAGATAAAAACTCACGTCTTGATGGCATAGAGATTGACGAGATTAATCTTTATGTAAAGGTAGACACACTAGTGTTATTTGCTTTTGTTTAGTTTATTTGTTTAACGGCACACCAACACCATGTAGATTATTTAATGCCGAAATTAGATTCAATTCCAAATGATTTATAATTTAAACCCAGATAAATGATTTCAAGTCTTGATTGATTGATTGATTGATTTTAATGGCATTTCAACCCGTCTATGGTTATTTTATGTTTAGACGTTAGGGAATCCCGTTCGTATTCTCATTTTTGTGTAGTTGCTTAGATTTTTCTTCTTTTTTTTCAATTTTGCACACAGTTATATGCTATCAAGTATTCCTATCTAATACAAATAACCTAGTACTTATTATATAG